>OX038881.1:12548759-12614759 GCA_943789525.1 Agriphila geniculea
AAGTGACTCTTGATAGGACATTTTATGGTGAAATCGGCTTTCAAAGTTTGTAAGGTGAAAAATCCGTTAACATAATAAGATTGTTTGAAAATTTATTTTAACAATTTTATTCATTCTTATCGCTAAAAATAGTAAGATATCATTGAAAGCATTAAATTTAACTCAAATGGTCAATTAAAAACTTTAAAATATCACAAAAAAATTGTTACTTATTCTATTCTACTTATTTAAAACCCTTTACTAAGGGTTTCGACTTTAAGCTTGGATTTGACTTTTACTTTACTTTGATTTTGACTTTCCTCTCCCTCCTCGTCATTATATCATCCGAACGATGATGGTTATAATGTTGTACTGAATTTCATAATGTAACTCATCGGGCGTGGGCGCGGGTAGCGCGACATCCTCTTAGAGGATACATAATCATGGGTGTAGCTAAATATCATTGGTGTTTTTAATCCATATGTATTAAAATATTGATTTTTTTCCAAATAAAAATAAAATAAAAAAGAAAAACCTTCAAAAAACCTGAAACAAAAACAGCTTCAATATTAAATACCTCTGAAAAAGCAAGAAATAATATTCAAATCATCATTATTTACGCATAACATTCTTAATAATCACGTCTATTGAAGTCGGGTGGGGCTGGAAGACAACTTTTTTTAATATTTCTTATAGCCCCACCCGACTTCATTAGACGTGATTATTAAGAATGTTATGCGTAAGTAATGATGATTTGAATATTATTTCTTGCTTTTTCAGAGGTATTTAATTTTGAAGCTGTTTTTGTTTCAGGTTTTTTGAAGGTTTTCTTAAAAAAAAAAAGCTTTTTTTATTTTCAACTTTTTAGTGGTAGGTATGTAAGCGTGTAAATATTTTTTTTAAATTTATAAAATATTTTCAATGGTAAAATGCCCACAACTCTATTTCCAAATTTATGCTGTTTGTTTTTGAGGAGTTCCTTTGTGTCCTCGTAGTCCAAGTCTAGTCCAGAACGTTGCATCGGAGGCCATGGTTTGGTTTGTTTCGGATTGTCATAAACCTACCAACATCTAAATCACTTTACATATACTATTTGACTTTGAGGAGTTCCCTTGTGTATCTTCTAAGTTCAAAATCCAATACCAATGAAATTAAAATGTGACCACTCTTGAAGTATGCCCTTTCAAACAAAAAAAGAATCATCTAAATCGGTTCATAAACAAAGATGTTATGTCCGAAAATCCGTATAAACACGTGTGATGGCAAGCTAAATAATTGATATTTTTCAGGATTATGAAAAAACTACCTGCCAGATCTCTGTAATTTTTTTATGGGACCACACACAAACTTTGTTCTTTGAGATAAAAAAGAATTGTATAAATCGGATAACAACTGACAAAGATATGGTAAAACATACATAAAAAAAATATAAAAAAATACTGTCGACTTGATAACCTCCTCCTTTTTTTGAAGTAGGTTAAAAATGGGTGTACATAAATTCTTGTGTATACCAATAAATAGCTTACATTATTTTCTTACTGTGTGTGTGAATTTTAGTTTTATTTAATGCAGTCGACGATATCTTACAATTTTTAGAGCTAGGAATAGAAAAAAGTTAAATATTGGGTGTTTTTAAACAGTAGGAGATTTTTCACCCTACAAACTTTGAAAGCCAATTTCAGGATAAAATGCCCTATCAAACCAAAGGGTAAAAACGGGACCCTATTACTAAGCCTCCGCTGTCCGTCTGTCTGTCTGTCACCAAGTTGTATCTCATGAACCGTAATAGCTAGACAGTTGAAATTTTCAACAGATGATGTATTTCTGTTGCCGCTATAACAACAAATATTAAAAAAAAGAATAAAATAAATAATAAAGGGGGGCTCCGATACAACAAACGTCATTTTTTTTGCTGTTTTTTCTCGATATTGATAACGACTACAGGTAGACAGTTGAAATTTTCACAGATCGTGTAGGTATTTCTATTGCTGCTATAACAACAAATGCTAAAAACAGAATAAAAATAAATATTTAAGGGGGCTCCCATACAACAAACCTAATTTTCTTTGCAGGGGCCGTACCGGCTAAGGAATCGATTATCGAAAAGTCTGCCGGCTTTCAACTTAAAACAGAAAAATCAAAGTAAGGAATTTCGTTTTGTACTTTCTGTTGACGTAATTTGGAAGATATCGATGTTCGTGTGACATCATGAATTGGGGTTTGCCATTTTGGCCCACTTGGGGGCTCCATTTATTTCTTTTAATTTGAAACTCGGCAGACTTTTCGATAATCGATGCGTTAGCCGGTACGGCCCCTGTTTTTTGATACGGAACCCTTCGTGCGCGAGTCCGACTCGCACTTGGCCGGTTTTGTGTTTTATCTGCTAAGCTAAGAAGCCACTTAAGTTTTAAAAATCAGTTTGAATTGATGAAATATCCATTTTGTATTTTTAAAAGAATTGTTAAAATGTTACTTCGACGAAGTAAAACCTAAAATTTTCACTTTCGACCCTTTTTTCAGGAACTTATCTGGATGTAATGTAGTTGATTATTTTATGTATGGAAGAGTGTTTTAAGACAATTATGTTGCAAAAATAAAACTATTATTTTTTTTTATATGAAAGGAGTTATGAATTTTTTTGGTCCGTTCGGTAGAAAATTCGTAATAACTCATTTAAAATCATAACTACCTAAACTACGAAAATCGCGGAACATACATAGTGTATTTTCAGATGCACCCAGGTGTGAATAATCTAAAAAAAATTCTTGGACGTCACTATTTGGACCACCCTGTATACTACTTAGTAATCCAGGCCATACACGAGGTAATCGCGGACAAACATGCATATTATACAGGTCAAACTGAGAACCACCTTTTTTGAAGTCGGTTAAAATACTAAAACCTCCTTAATGCAACAAATACTTTTATGGAAACCGCATTAAAATCAGTTCAGCCAATCGTGAGATAATCGCGGATACTGGTCAAACTGAGAACCTACTTTTTTTAAAATCGGTTAAAAAGAAAAAATAAAGAAAAAGAAACATCAAAATCGGTCTACAAATGTCGAAGATACGCGCAAACAATGATAAAACAAATATATTCAATCTAATTAAGAACCTCCTTCTATTTTGAAGTTGGTTAAGAAAATCATACGATCGATCGCTCACTGCCATACACGGTCCAATCAGCATGATCCAATCGGCATGATCCAGACAAAAGAATTGAATTTTGATTGTTCCGTCAATTCGATCTGTCCAGCCAATCCACTGCCGACACACGATCAATTCGATTGGATCCAATCGGCAGTATCATGCCAAATGGACGATCGAATTGATGGTGTATGACCTGTATAACTATACGGGTTGTAATAATACTGGTTTTAATAATGTACTAAATAAAACTATACATACGGATGTACTTACATTTTGCTGGTTAAACAATATACCTAAACTCTACTAGCACACTAACTTTAACTAGTGCCTTCTAATTACTGATACAAGCTATTACTGATAAAGAAAATAACATTACATTTAATAGTTTCAATACCTGAAACAAAAAAAATGAAATCTTAGAATCGGTCTACGGAGGACAAAAACAGTCCTATCTTAATGACGGGCAATTTTATCTTAAGAAAGGTTTGCACAAGGCCATCGCTGGCTGCCAGTCACAGCAATGGCTTGGTATTGGCCTTGTCTAAACAATTTTTCAAGCCAAGCCAGCAACGCTAGCGAGGATAGAGCGCCCGTCTATTTTTCAAGCCAGTCCTTTTGGTCCATATCACAAACATAAAGTACCTACCAAACTCAGCTACAAAATAAAAATTTTAGTGAGCACCAAAAAAGGGTGAGGCCGCTTGTCAGAATTGTATTACAATTCTACAATATTGTAAACTTGTCAAGAGAAAATCTCTATTGGAACAGAAACATCTTTCGAAGAGAAACATGTTAAATGGTCGTTACAATTTGTCAAATTTTTAAGTACGTTTTGTTATCAAACTGAGTACCTAATGTTATGATTATGAGTAACTCACAGTGTTATTAGCTGCAGTAGAAGTACAATTTGCAGAGATTTTTGCATCATCGTCATTATCATCAGTGTCCTGTTCAGCGTTTTGAGTAGAGTTGTTTAGCTCACCATTCTTAATTTCAAGGTTCTAGAAAAATAATTAAAAAGCTTTATTACAAAGTATACAGCATCGGTCCAAGAGAAAAAAAAGAAAACATTTTTATTAACTAAATACAAGATGTACAATATAAACAAGTTGGTACATACATTGAAACCGGCCACCTTTTGATGTTGTAGTAGCAAATTTTTGAATTTGATTCTGGGGCCAATCTTGGGAACCAATTCTTTCAAATTCTCATCATTTAAAAGAATTGCAGTTTCAAGTGTTGTTATAAGATTGTCTGAAAAATACAAATAATAAAACAAACATGTACAAAACTAGTTATGTAGGTACCTAATTTTGTAATTGCCTACATGCGTTCAGTCGGAGTCAGGTTCGGGGCGGTCTCCTGGTTTTCAATAAGAAAAATGCTGTCCGTTTAGTAAAGCTTACAACTTTATCCAACAAGCAATGGATAAGGTTTTAAACTTGTTTGTAATTAGTATTAAACAGATTTTTTCAATAAAACAAACAAATACCTACTTGTCAAATACGAATGTCTGTTGTTTGTGGGTGAAAAAACTTTGATCAAAATATACTTGGATACCCGTTGACACGATCCAAGTATACTTGGACCAAGTAACTTGGACAAAGTAGCTTTTTGTATTGTATACGGCGACGTCAAAGTTTACTTGGTTTGCTCGTTTACATGATCCAAATAGTCATCAAAACTACTTAGTCCTAGCAGACTTGGATGAAGCAAGTACGCTTTGCTAGCTCATTTACACTTAGATGAATTTATTTCATCTAAGCATTTACATGATCCTACCTATCAGTATTATTTCAAATCTTTCAAAATGGCGCACGCATGCGTGATGCGTTCTTATGTTTACGGACGATTTAAATCTTTAGTTTACAAACGAGAATTCTACAAGTTTTGTATAAAACTAGCTTAGATAATCTAAGACCTACCTAGTACCTACACTACCTACCTATGTTTCTTGGTGAAAACGAAGGGTTAATTTATGTATGACGCAACATACATATTTCATTGCGGTGCGAGTGCGACAGATCTAAGAAAATTTATAATCTAAATAAAACAAAAATCTTGATTAAATAAAACCGTGACAATAACTTACCCTGTAGGATTGGTAATAGTTCTTCTAATCCTGCATTACTAATTTCTTCCATAAAATTCATGGCTAACGCTGTTACGACGACGCGACCTTTTGGCAAGTGAAATCCGGTGTTGCCAGATGCTAGCGATGCGCGATTATGAATGATCATTCGATTATCTAAATCATTCGAATAATTCGAATGACCATTAACATATATTACTAATAATTTCATTGATTTGATACTAACGCCACGGCAATACTACGGTACGTTGCGTTGGTGTAAAAGGAAGCAACTCCCTTTTTCATTTTGATTATTGTATAAACTTACAGCTTTCTTTCAATATCATCGATTATAATTAACACGTTTTATTAGGTTGCTTTCAATATTGAAACCGTGCAACCCCATCAAGTTTGGGCTCGTTTGCATGCATCATCTTTCCAAGTACTTTGTTGGGAAAAAGTTTCCAGGGTCTGATGATTAAGCCGGAAGAAGGACACAGGAACTCTTTAATAAAACCACGCCACCCCATCGAGTTTGGGCTCGTTTGAATCGTCTTGACGAGTACTGTGTTGGGAATTAGTGTTCAGGATCTGATGATGGAGCCGAAAGAAGGCCACTGAAACTCTGTAATAAAACCTTGCAAAGAGATGCATTAATAAAATTATGAAATAAACTTATGAAGTAGAGTAGCTAGACCACCAACCAAACAACATAACTTTAATATGATGGCAACTCCAAGGTAACCGCGTTAATTATAATGTACCCGGTTACTTATAAGTATAGTACTGCAGTTTAATGTACCTACAGCTTGACCATAAAGAATGGGGTTGGCAACGCAAAGCTAATTGTAGATGTCGCTGGGGGTCGTTCCGAACCTACGCTCCGAGTGCAACCGAACGCTCTAATGCCGTTACAAACATTAGAGCGTGATATTCGGTTGTAACAACTTTCCCGTTCCAAACGTCAGAGCGTTGCAACCAAACAACCATCAAAATTGATGGTTGTAAAACGCTCTGACGTTTGTCTATAGAAAAACTGTCAATGTCATTTGACATTATTTTGTATTTTGATGTTTTTGTATCTAATTTTCAAATAAATCATGGTAGCTTCGCAAAAAAAAAACAGTTTTCATTTGATTTTGAATAAAGGAAAGTTTAAATTAATCCTATTTCAAGTGGAAAATGAAGAGTTAAAAGATGACTGAACAAAAAAGTACAGTTGCCAATAAAATTTTGAAAATTTGTTTCTGGAGATATTTTCTGCGTGGATTCGCCCGTCCCCTGTATGTTTGTTCGATTCTTACATTACAATAAAATACAGCAGTCGGCTACTAAAATACAAAATTGTAACGTTAGAAAGTAGCCAGATGGTAGCAATTTGCATCTAAAAGACTTATTTTGTTTCGCTTATATTTTTAGTCAACTAAAGTGGTTGCCCACTTGTTTGTAAAAAAAGAGCAAACACAAACACGCTAAATAAACTTATGAAGTAGCTTAATGACCACCAAACAACATAAATTTAATGTGATGGCAACCCCAAACACGTTAAATGCGCAGTACGACGACGTAATTAACCGCGCTATTTGTAAATAGCGCGTTTCATTATAATGAACCCGCTTACTTATGTTACGTAACCGCCTGCAGTATAATGTATGCGGTTACTTATGTTACGCATAGCGGCTGTTTTTTTCCGGTTCCAGGGTATCTTTTAACTAATGCGACTACTTAAAATGTTTCGGGATATCTATAGGTTCGTCGAGTTACCTACTAAGAACATATAGGTAATCCAAGATGGCGGCCAACTTTTTGTTTATGGGCCGATTAAAATGAAACTCGGTTTTTGGAACTATTTTGGCAAGAAAACAGCAATGCAATCTTAAAAATATAAAAAATACCAAAGATGGCCGCCGACTTTTTTGTTTGTGGGCCGTTTTTAATGAAATTCGGTTTTTGGTACTATTTCGACACAAAAATAACAGCGCAACATTGAAAACATTAAAAAATTCAAGATGGCGGCAAACTATTTCATTTGAGGGCCGATTTAGATAAAACTCGGTTTTTAGGGTTCCGTACCTAAAGGGTAAAAACAGGACTCTATTACTAAGCCTCCGCTGTCCGTCTGTCTGTCTGTCTGTCACCAGGCTGTATCTCATGAACCGTGATAGCTAGACAGCTGAAATTTTCACAGATGATGTATTTCTGTTGCCGCTACAACAACAAATACTAAAAACATAATAAAATAAGTATTTAGGGGGGCTCCTATACAACAAACGTGTTTTTTTTTTGCCGTTTTTTGCTCTATATTAATAGCAACAACAGGTAGACAGTTGAAATTTTCACAGATGATGTATTTCTGATGCCGCTATAACAATAAATACTAAAATCAGAATAAAATAAATATTTAAGGGGGGCTCCCATACAACAAACGTGATTTTTTTGCCGTTTTTTGGTACGGAACCCTTCGAGCGCGAGTCCGACTCGCACTTGCCCGGTTTTTTATATTTTTTGTATTATTTTAACACGAAAATAACAACGAAACATTAAAAATCCAAGATGGCGGAAAACTTTTTTGTTTTTGGGCCGATTTCGATGAAACTCGGCTTTTGGTACTAATTCGACAATAAAACAGCAACGAATAATAAAAATATAAAAAAATCCAAGATGGCGGCCAACTTTTTTGTTTTTCGGCCGATTTCGATGAAACTTCGTTAATGGTGTTATTTTAACAAGACAATAACAACGCAATGTTAAAAATACAAAAAATCCAAGATGACGGCCAACTTCTTTGTTTTTCGGCCGATTTCGATGAAACTCGTTAATGGTGTTATTTTAACAAGGCTATAACAACGCAATGTTAAAAATATAAAAAATCCAAGATGGCGGCCAACTTTTTTGTTTGTGGGCCGATTTCGATAAAACTCGTTAATGGTGTTATTTTAACAAGGCTATAACAACGCAATGTTAAAAATATAAAAAATCCAAGATGGCGGCCAACTTTTTTGTTTGTGGGCCGATTTCGATAAAACTCGATTTTTGATACTATATAGACAAGAAAACAGCAACGCAAGGTAAAAAATATGAAAATCCAAGATGGCGGCCAACTTTTTTGTTTTTAGGCCGATTTTGATGAAACTTGTTTCATGGTGTTATTTTAACAAGGCAATGTTAAAAATGTAAAAAAATCCAAGATGGCGGCCAACTTTTTTGTTTTTGGGCCGATTTCGATGAAACTCGGTTTTTGTTACTATTTTGACAAAAAAACAGCAAAGCAATGCTAAAAATATAAAAATCCAAGATGCGGCCAACTTTCTTGTCTTTTGGCCGATTAAGATGAAACTTAGTTTATGGTGTTATTTTAACAAGGCAATAACAACGCAATGTTAAAAATATAAAAAAATCCAAGATGGCGGCCAACTTTTTTGTCTTTCGGCCGATTTCGATGAAACTTGTTAATGGTGTTATTTTAACAAGGCAATAACAAAGCAATGTTAAAACGTAAAAAAATCCAAGATGGCGGCCAACTTTTTTGGTTTTGGGCCGATTTCGATGAAACTCGATTTTTGATACTATATAGACAAGAAAACAGCAACGCTAGGTAAAAAATATGAAAATCCAAGATGGCGGCCAACTTTTTTGTTTTTGGGCCGATTTCGATGAAACTTGTTTCATGGTGTTATTTTAACAAGGCAATAACAAGGCAATGTTAAAAATGTAAAAAAATCCAAAATGGCGGCCAACTTTTTAGTTTTTGGGCCGATTTCGATGAAACTTTGTTAATGGTGTTAACTTAACACGGCAATAACAACGCAATGTTAAAAATATAAAAAATCCAAGATGGTGGCCAACTTTTTTGTTTGTGGGCCGATTTCGATGAAACTCGATTTTTGATACTATTTCGACAAGAAAACAGCAACGCAATGTTAAACATATAAAAATCCAAGATGGCGGCCAACTTTTTTGTTTTTTGGCCGATTTCGATGAAACTTCGTTAATGGTGTTATTTTAACAAGGCAATAACAACGCAATGTTAAAAATATAAAAAAATCCAAGATGGCGGCCAACTTCTTTGTTTATCGGCCGATTTCGAAAAAACTCCCGTTAATGGTGTTATTTTAACAAGGCAAATAACAACGCAATGTTAAAAATTTAAAAATTCAAGATATCGGTCAACTTTTTGTTTGTGGGCCGATTTCGATGAAACTCGATTTTTGAAACTATTTTGACAAGAAAACAGCAACGCAATGTTAAAAATATAAAAATCCAAGATGGCGGCCAACTTTTTTGTTTTTGGGCCGATTTCGATGAAACTTGTTTCATGGTGTTATTTTAACAAGGCAATATCAAGGCAATGTTAAAAATGTAAAAAAATCCAAGAAGGCAGCCAACTTTTTTGATTTTGGGCCGATTTCGATGAAGTTCGATTTTTGATACTATACAGACAACAAAACAGCAACGCAATGTTAAAAATATGAAAATCCAAGATGGCGGCCAACTTTTTTGTCTTTCGGCTGATTTCGATAAAACTTGGTTTCTGGTGTTAATTTAACAAGGCAATAACAACGCAATGTTAAAAATATAAAAATCCAAGATGACGGCCAACTTTTTTGTTTGTGGGCCGATTTCGATGAAACTCGTTAATGGTGTTATTTTAACAAGGCAATAACAAAGCAATGTTAAAAATGTAAAAAATCCAAGATGGCGGCCAACTTTTTTGTTTTTGGCCCGATTTCGATGAAACTCGATTTTTGATACTATATAGACAAGAAAACAGCAACGCAAGGTAAAAAATATGAAAATCCGAGATGGCGGCCAACTTTTTTGTTTTCGGGCCGATTTCGATGAAACTTGTTTCATGGTGTTATTTTAACAAGGCAATAACAAGGCAATGTTAAAAATGTACAAAAAATCCAAGATGGCGGCCAACTTTTTTGTTTTTGGGCAGATTTCGATGAAACTCGATTTTTGATACTATATAGACAACAAAACAGCAACGCAAGGTAAAAAATATGAAAATCCAAGTTGGCGGCTAACTTTTGTGTCTTTTGGCCGATTAAGATGAAACTTAGTTTATGGTGTTATTTTAACAAGGCAATAACAAAGCAATGTTAAAAATGTAAAAAAATCCAAGATGGCGGCCAACTTCTTTGTTTTTCGGCCGATTTCGATGAAACTCGATTTTTGATTCTATTTAGACAAGAAAACAGCAACGCAAGGTAAAAAATATGAAAATCCAAGATGGCGGCCAACTTTTTTTGTTTTTAGGCCGATTTTGATGAAACTTGTTTCATGGTGTTATTTTAACAAGGCAATAACAAGGCAATGTTAAAAATGTAAAAAAAACCAAGATGGCGGCCAACTTTTTTGTTTTTGGGCCGATTTCGATGAAACTCGGTTTTTGTTACCATTTTGACAAAAAAACAGCAAAGCAATGCTAAAAATATAAAAATCCAAGATGCGGCCAACTTTTTTGTCTTTTGGCCGATTAAGATGAAACTTAGTTTATGGTGTTATTTTAACAAGGCAATAACAACGCAATGTTAAAAATATAAAAAAATCCAAGATGGCGGCCAACTTCTTTGTTTTTCGGCCGATTTCGATGAAACTTGTTAATGGTGTTATTTTAACAAGGCAATAACAAAGCAATGTTAAAACGTAAAAAAATCCAAGATGGCGGCCAACTTTTTTGGTTTTGGGCCGATTTCGATGAAACTCGATTTTTGATACTATATAGACAAGAAAACAGCAACGCAAGGTAAAAAATATGAAAATCCAAGATGGCGGCCAACTTTTTTGTTTTTGGGCCGATTTCGATGAAACTTGTTTCATGGTGTTATTTTAACAAGGCAATAACAAGGCAATGTTAAAAATGTAAAAAAATCCAAAATGGCGGCCAACTTTTTTGTTTTTGGGCCGATTTCGATGAAACTTTGTTAATGGTGTTAATTTAACACGGCAATAACAACGCAATGTTAAAAATATAAAAAATCCAAGATGGTGGCCAACTTTTTTGTTTGTGGGCCGATTTTGATGAAACTCGATTTTTGATACTATTTCGACAAGAAAACAGCAACGCAATGTTAAACCTATAAAAATCCAAGATGGCGGCCAACTTTTTTGTTTTTCGGCCGATTTCGATGAAACTTCGTTAATGGTGTTATTTTAACAAGGCAATAACAACGCAATGTTAAAAATATAAAAAATCCAAGATGGTGGCCAACTTTTTTGTTTGTGGGCCGATTTTGATGAAACTCGATTTTTGATACTATTTCGACAAGAAAACAGCAACGCAATGTTAAACATATAAAAATCCAAGATGGCGGCCAACTTTTTTGTTTTTAGGCCGATTTCGATGAAACTTCGTTAATGGTGTTATTTTAACAAGGCAATAACAAAGCAATGTTAAAAATATAAAAAAATCCAAGATGGCGGCCAACTTCTTTGTTTTTCGGCCGATTTCGATGAAACTCCCGTTAATGGTGGTATTTTAACAAGGCAAATAACAACGCAATGTTAAAAATTTAAAAATTCAAGATGGCGGTCAACTTTTTGTTTGTCGGCCGATTTCGATGAAACTCGCATTTTGGTACTATTTTGACAAGAAAACAGCAACGCAATGTTTAAAATTGAAAAAAAAGCAAAGACAGCGGCCAACATTTTTGTTTTTGGGCCGATTTCGATGAAACTCGGTCTTTGGTACTATATTGGCAAGTAAACAGCATCACAATATTAAATATATAAAAATCCAAGATAGCGGCCATTTTTTTGTTTTTAGGTCGATTTCGATTAAACTTGGTTTTTTGTATGATTTTAACAAGGAAATAACAACGCAATGTTAAAAATAATAGAAATATCCAAGACGGCGGCCAGCTTTTTTGTTTTTGGGCTGATTTCGATGAAACTCAGTTTATAGTACAATTTTGACAAAGAAATAACAACGCAAATTTCGAAATATTGAAAAATCCAAGATGGCGGCCAATTCTTTTGTTTGTGGGCTGATTTCCATGAAACATGGTTTTCAGAACTATTATAAAGAGAAAACAGCAACGCAATGTTGAAAATATTGAAAAGTCCAATATGGCTGTTAACTTTTTTGTTCGTGAGCCGATTTCGATAAAACTCCGTTTTTTGGTACTATTTTGACAGAAAACAGCAACGCAATAATAAGATATAAAAAATAGATAATAATAATAATAATAATAATAATAAATAAATAAATCATTTATTCACAACTTCATTTTGTTCACATTTTTTTCCCAAGCTTTCTTGTATAATAGTACCAGAAAACCGAGTTTCATCAAAATCGGCCTAAAAACAAAAATGTAACCGGAACCATTACTTAATGAGACAGAGACAGTACAATGATTTGGTAACCAGTAACTGTTATAAAGAGCCTGGATACTGAAATAATGCAGCTGTATAACTATTCGTACGTATAGCGCATACATATTTTATGTTACGGGTTAAGTAAATTACGTATGCTGCTCCGTGCAGAATCATTAAGCCGCATACGTAAATGTAAAGAGTGCGCCACAGTAATTTAATGATGCGGCTGACGTCATAAAGATTCTACGTACCAAACACAGTAAGTAAGTGAACGGAGTTCGTAAAATGAGCCAGGATACGTAATAACTGATGATGTAGACGGAGACATTATTTATTATCCCGTGTACGTAAAATGTAACGGCATATCTCCGACCCTGCTCGTACATTATGTACGTAACCGGAACCATTACTTAATGAGACAGAGACAGTACAATGATTTAGCAACCAGTTACTGTTATAAAGAGCCTGGATACTGAAATAATGCAGCTGTATTACTATTCGTACGTATAGCGCATACATATTTTATGTTACGGGTTAAGTAAATTACGTATGCTGCTCCGTGCAGAATCATTAAGCCGCATACGTAACTGTAAATAATGCGCCACAGTAATTTAATGATGCGGCTGACGTCATAAAGATTCTACGTACCAAACACAGTCAGTAAGTAAACGGAGTTCGTAAAATGAGCCAGGATACGTAATAACTGATGATGTAGACGGAGACATTATTAATTATCCCGTGTACGTAAAATGTATCGGCATATCTCCGACCCTGCTCTTACATTATGTACGTAACCGGGACCATTACTTAATGAGACAGGGACAGTACAATGATTTGGCAACCAGTTACTGTTATAAAGAGCCTGGATACTGAAATAATGCAGCTGTATAACTATTCGTACGTATAGCGGATACATATTTTATGTTACGGGTTAAGTAAATTACGTATGCTGCTCCGTGCAGAATCATTAAGCCGCATACGTAACTGTAAATAATGCGCCACAGTAATTTAATGATGCGGCTGACGTCATAAAGATTCTACGTACCAAACACAGTCAGTAAGTAAACGGAGTTCGTAAAATGAGCCAGGATACGTAAAAACTGATGATGTAGACGGAGACATTATTAATTATCCCGTGTACGTAAAATGTATCGGCATATCTCCGACCCTGCTCGTACATTATGTACGTAACCGGAACCATTACTTAATGAGACAGAGACAGTACAATGATTTAGCAACCAGTTACTATTATAAAGAGCCTGGATACTGAAATAATGCAGCTGTTTAATTATTCGTACGTATAGCGCATACATATTTTATGTTACGGGTTAAGTAAATTACGTATGCTGCTCCGTGCAGAATCATTAAGCCGCATACGTAACTGTAAATAATGCGCCACAGTAATTTAATGATGCGGCTGACGTCATAAAGATTCTACGTACCAAACACAGTCAGTAAGTAAACGGCGTTGGTAAAATGAGCCAGGATACGTAATACCTGATAATGTAGACGGAGACATTATTAATTATCCCGTGTACGTAAAATGTATCGGCATATCTCCGACCCTGCTTGTACATTATGGACGTAACCGGGACCATTACTTAATGAAACAGAGACAGTACAATGATTTGGCAACCAGTTACTGTTATAAAGAGCCTGGATACTGAAATAATGCGACTGTATAATTTCGTACGTATAGCGGATACATATTTTATGTAACGGGTTAAGTAAATTATGTATGCTGCTCTGTGCGGAATCATTAAACCGCATACGTAAATGTAAAGAGTGCGCCACAGTAATTTCATGATGCGGCTGACGTCATAAAGATTCTATGTACCAAACACTGCCAGTAAGTAAACGGAGTTCGTAAAATGAGCCAGGATACGTAAATGATTATGTAGGCGGAGACATTATTAATTATCCCGTGTACGTAAAATGTATCGGCATATCTCCGACCCTGCTCGTACATTATGTACGTAACCCGGACCATTACTTAATGAGACGGAGTCAGTACAATGATTTGGCAACCAGTTACTGTTGTAAAGAGCCTGGATACTGAAATAATGCGGCTGTATACCTTCGTACGTATAGCGCATACATATTTCCTGTTGCGGGTTAAGTAAATTACGTATGCTGCTCTGTTAATACATATGCGGCATCATTAAACCGCATACGTAAACGTTAACAGTGCGGGCACAGTAATTTCATGATGCGGCTTACGTATTAAGGATTCGGCCTCATTACAAGTAACTCGTTTACATTGTCTTTACAGGGCATTATGCCGCATACTTACTGAACATGGTGTCGTTTCATTATAAGTATGGCTCTTATTTATTTCATGTGAAAAGCACATTATACGTATCTGGCTGCCAGTGCATTACAAATTTGCCAATTTTAAGTAGCCCGTTTTTCTCAGTGTGTTCGCCCTTCCACCTGTCTGCCGTTTATCCTACTTTTATAAGACTGTACTAAAGTAACATATCCAAATATATTTCTGATTGTACGGAACCCTCGGTGCGCGAGTCCGACTCGCTATTGACCGGTTTTATTTATGTAACGCATGGCTAATGATAATGAATTGATAAATTTAATCGTAAGTAAGTAGTCTTTCTCCAAATTAATTAACATAGGACGACCTTATAGTTAAGTATACTAAAGTACCTAATAAGATCAGGAAAAAATGATGCGCAGTCGATTAAACTTTGCAACCTTGCTTTCATCTACGACAGTAAATTTGTTTTCTAAATATTAAATTTATATCCATACTATCGCCCGCCTGCAACTTCGTCTGAGTGGACAGTTATTTTTCTATCAATCGGAACACCTGACATCGTATTATGCAAAAATTCATGATGATCCGTTGAAAAGTTAAGACGTGAAAGCGTAACAAACAAACAAACTTGCATTTATAATATTAGTTAGGATTGGTTTGCTTAAAGCTTACCAATCAGTACACCAACTACAAATAAAGTACCTACCATTGATGGCGTTCGTGCCTCGTTCGTGTCACGATGACATTGCCTATAGGGGCCAGCGGCGCGCGTGCATAGTCATATGGTTTGGACGTGCGCACGTGCCTGCCTCCACGTTGCACTTGGTTCTAGGAGTAAGTTCGTATGACTTATGAAAAAGTCGTTTTTAGTGTTTCAATACTTTTACCAACTTATAAGTACTTACCAACAATTTTTTTAGATAACAAAATTACTGATAGATTGAATAGTTTTCCACGCTTATTATTCTTCCTTCCACTAACTTGTCTCAAGTCTCTTACTGGCGCCTAATCACAGACCATACAACAAGCACTAATAGTGCTAATAGGTTAGTTAAAAAATCAAACAATTTATTTTCCTGGAAAATAATGAGACTTTGCTCTTAATATAAAAATCAGTAAGCTCCGGTTGTATGATTTTATCAGTGGGCAATAACAAATAGTATTTTTGTTAAGATAATGTTATCTTATCATTTAATAAAAAAACAACTAGGAAAATAACTTAATTGACAGTTGTGTACTTTTTGGAATGAACAAACATATTTTTAAATCTTTTATTATAATGAAGTCAACAAGACCAGAATATTGATTACATAGATTCATCTATGTAAACTCATTTGAATTGTTTACACTTGTTAGATTGGGAAATATTTGTTTAAAACACTTAACTGAGATTCTTAACTGTTCTCTCTTCAAATTTCACAGAAGTAAAAATTATACGCATACCTACATTATACAATCGGAAAACTTTCGTCATTGACGGAAGTCATCGCGCATACCTATAAATAAACTTTCTTCACAAATATTGAAGAAAGATAGCACCTACTGATAAATAAATGTTTCTGGCTTTCTTTGCTTCATAAAATGTAGTCTTTTTCATAATTTTGGGGGAGGCTTTCATAATTTGAGGTTTACTGGATCGCGACACGAAAGATACATTCGATTTTTTCTAAGAATAAATATTTTACGAGACGTTCATAAAGGTTAGGTTGTGAAAATAAAAATAAATTATTTTTATAAAGCCATGAAATTATTTTCTTTATTAACATCGTAGTAGATTTCAAAACATGAAGCTAAGAGCTCGGGCAGTCACTGACAAATGTTTTCTTCGGCGTCATCTATACTCACTGTGATAAATTACCTACTTCGTTACAGTTCACGGCTGTTTCGTTACAGACAGACAACTCGTTTATTTCCATTTAAAGTCAAATGAGTGTATATTGTATGCATAGCTTCGGAAATCAAGGAAATAAGAACAAAATTAAAAAAAAAATAGTTAGGTTAGAACATTATAGCTTCGTTTATGTACCTATTATGTATATTGTATTGATACTAGTGGCTCCGTGAGCTGTAGACCTCGCGATAAAAAGTGGCTCAAATTGTACAAATAATAAAATGTTGCCATGAGGTTTTCAAAGCAATTATTTGAAGTATTCGCAGCTAGATGGTACTTCCAATTTAGATGATTTTTCGAAATGGATAAATATTTTTTTTTGATAAATTTTAAAAAACTGACTAGTCTAAACAATTCTAGATAATTATCGAACCTGCTCACAAAATTTCACCAGAATCGGTTGAGAAACGCGACCTGTAGAGGAGAACAAACGGCTGGAAAGCCGGAATGAAATATTTTTCTAATATATCTCCGTCAATTAAATAAATTTCGAAAAACTGTCTCAAAAAACATTCTATATTGCGACCTGGAGAGGAGAACAGACAGCGCCGGAAAGCCGGACTGAAATAGGTATTTTTTTCATATCTCCGCCATTTAAAAAAAAAAACGAAAAACTGGCTTGCTAAGAAATTTCTATACAATTTTCAAACTTGCTTACAAAATTTTACGAGAATCGGTTGAGAAATGCGACCTATAGGTGGGAACAGACAGCCGGACTTACGAAAGAATTTTTGCCCAAGCTGACGCAGAGACACTTTGCTCGCACTTCGTGCTCGCTCGGTCAATAAACTTAATTTTAATCAGTTTCAGGCACTAGCTACTACAATATTAGACTTCTAAACTTCTGTGTAAGCCATGGTCATGGTTTTATTATAACATGAAAATTAAAGTACCAATAAAATTTTCCAAAATCTTGATTACTACCAACAAACATTGATTTTGCAATTTTTTGCACGCGTTTATGTCTTTTGTTCCAAATGAATAGGTAATAATATTTTTTTACCTTCATAAAATTGTAAAGTTTGTTGAGTTTTATATAGGTATTATATGTAGTTGTTAATAGTATTTTATTATTTTCTATTAATAAATTGTTTATCTTATTAATAATAATTAATAAGATAAACAACTAACACGTAGATTACTCATTATGCGTAGGTATTTACTAAAATTTGAATTGAATGATAGCGCAATAGCTTAAAATGTTATATAAATTCTCAAGGTCTTTTATGTGGAATCCAATAAAAAGCTTTAGATAAGTCTAAAAATTAACAAACATGACGAAATTTTTTAATTATTATCTCAATTAGATAACATCTGTATCTCAATTAGATAATCTCTATTTCCAGAATTCCAATCTGCCTATTTACTCAAGAATTTACAAAAGCTTATTTGAAACTGTACGCTAATTAAAGTGCCAAAACTAAACCTTAATGGCCAAACAGGTATTGTAGGAAGTCTTGATCGGCTGTTATTTGAACTTTGCAGATTATTTAGCATTCAGTTCCTTGATTGCAATCAGAGGAATAAGTAAATCGGATGTAGGTATAAAGTCGATAATATCGCGGCTATTTAAATTATTTGAATGTAATGTGCTATAGCAATTTAAAACTTATTAATATTTATAAAACACTGCATTTCAATCATCTTTTTAGTAAGTCCAAATTAAATGATATAAAAGTTTCCATCAATTTGGTGACTAAACTAACTGCGGTATGTACAATATTTGTTTTCCACGCTTGTTAGGGTTCCGTAGCCAAAATGGCAAAAAACGGAACCCTTATAGATTCGTCATGTCTGTCTGTCTGTCTGTCTGTCTGTCTGTCTGTCTGTCTGTCCGTCCGTATGTCACAGCCACTTTATTCCAAAAGTATTAGGACTACATAGTTGAAACTAAGTAGGCAGGTGTATTCTGTGAACCGCTTTACGATTTTTATACAAAAATAAAATAAAAAAAATATTACGGGGGGGCTCCCCATACATGGAACTAAAACTGAAAATATTTTTTTTCATCAAACCAATACATGTGGGGTGTCTATAGATAGGTCTTTAAAAATGACATTGAGGTTCCTAAGACTATTTTTTTTTAAAGTCACCGTTTGAAAAATATATGCCGCCAAAGTGGTAAAATGTGTGTCCCCCCCCCTTTAACTTTTAAAGTAAGAGGGTGAAAAATCTAAAAAAAATTTAAACTATAGATCTTAATAAACACTTTCAACGAAAATTGTTTTGAACGAAATACAGTAATTAGTTTTCGAGATATAGTACATTTTCCAAAACCGCAAATATAACTTTGTCATTCATACAAACACTGTGAAAAACAAAGTTATTTTTTCAGACGAAAAATGATAGCGGTATTAAAATATGGTATGGTATAATGTACCTACGGAACCCTACTGCGCGTGGCCCGACACGCACTTGGCCGGTTTTTTTTTTTATAATCAAATACTTATTAAATTACTTTACTTTATCACCTTCTGAACAATACTCGCAGTAGGGTAAGGGTTTAATATCAGCTTATCATTTGACGTTGAAATAATTATTGTTGATTTCATTATATTTCACAAATGCCTAGGTATCCCACTTAATAACCTATGAAATTGCCGATTCTTATGGAGAATTTTAAAGAAGTTTCCTTTTTTAGGGTTCCGTACCAAAATGGTAAAAAAGGAACCCTTATGGTGTGACTCAGTCTGTCTGTCACAGCTGGATATCTCGAGAACTACTAATGATATCGACTTGAAATTTGGAATGGTTTAAGATGACATTTGCCCAACTATTTTGCAAATAAGAAATAAATAAAAAATAAATACATTTTTTACAACAGGGACTGAAAAGGGGTCTTAAAGATTTGAAGTGGGGCTACTAGGGCAAGTGGGGTATCATATGAAAGAGCGCCGTTTGCACGTTTTCAACCATTTTTCTTTTTTTTCTAGACCGCATAGTTTTCGACTTATCATGAAAAATGTAAAAAAATGACCGTTCCCCCCTTATCTCCGAAGTTTGCAAAGAGAAAAATCTGAAATAATTCTATGTGATAGCAGTTTATATAAAGATTACAGGAAAAATAAAATGATGTCTCAATATAGCACACTTTTTTAGAAATTATCAAATTTCTAAAAAAGTTAACATTAGTTCTACTATCGGTCAAGAGATGGCGCTGACCTAAAACTGTAATACTAATTTTATTAATCTACTCTGCAGTGTTGTTTAATAGTGCAATTATGATGGTACGGAACCCTCGGTGCGCGAGTCCGACTCGCTCTTGACCGGTTTTATTCATACTAGCATTTTCTTTGTTCGTGTAAGAACCGTGAACACTCATTAATAAAACTTTTATGTGTACTAATGGTTGAACACTATGCTAACTTATTCCATTTACGCTAAGATAAAAAAAATAAGTTTTGACTAAGTTACAACCCCTACGATCACCCTTTTTTTGGTCACAAAAAAAAGTCAGTTTCAAGATCTTTTTTTATATTAAGAAAGCTAAAATAAGGACTTTATTTTTACTGATAGTATCAACTATCTATCTATCAACTATCTATCATGGTTACATTTCTATAATAATGTCAAGATATTGTTAAATATTTTAAATCATAGAAGTTATTATTTTCTCTGTAT
Source organism: Agriphila geniculea (assembly GCA_943789525.1). Lineage (NCBI taxonomy): Eukaryota > Metazoa > Arthropoda > Insecta > Lepidoptera > Crambidae > Agriphila > Agriphila geniculea. The sequence goes on from OX038881.1 coordinate 12,569,069, forward strand.
GTGACAAAGTATCGGCAATTTCATAGGTAAAGACCTAATATTATAAATCTAGTAGTTTGTAAGTTTGAATGTTATTTATCAATCACGCAAAAACGGATGAAATTTGGCACACAGGTAGTTTGAATTAAAACATAGGATACTTTTATACCGGTCAAAGATCTAAGGATTAGCCGAAATTCAAAATGTCCACGCGGACGAAGTCGCGTTCGGAAGCTAGTAAACAAATAAACATATGAAAGTTACAGTTTTTGTAGATGGCTAATAAAACATTTTACTTCCATATTTTATTACGATCAATTACAATCTATTAGTTAAGTATATCTTGGATTTCGCCGATGATTCATTAAATTATCTAGAAGGAAAATCGTTGCAATTGTTACTTATAAGTATTGTTTCAACGAAACATTTTTTGTTTAAGTATATTTTTGTTTTTTTTTGCAACAAAATCTGAAAATGAACTGAAATGACTTTTCTAAAAAAACAACAATCCTCGCATCGGTAATGTAATCACGTCACATTATTTCATCAACCTTTCCTCCTCCTACCTGTAAGGTCAAAAGATCAAATTATGTCCCAACAATTTTTTTTCATGAAATCTGAAAACCCTTTAGTGAGTTCATTGATGAAGCTTTTATACGCAAACCCTATTGTATTCGTAAATTAACAACGTTCGTTTGTTTTTCATAAATAGCTGATGCAATTTTTAGTGTAGCAGCTGCAGTTACGGAAATATTAGACAACTTTAAACAAATTATCACAAATCAGCTTTTGTTCAAAATTAATATAATATTGGTAAAGAAACTGTACATAATTAAATCATTAATCATCAAACTATTCGGCTAGTTACACAATGATTACACCGCTGAACGAACGTGAAGGGCGTCACGTGAGCGCCAGCCGTTAGTGGAATCCTGAGGGGCCCGCGCAATACGTCGTGACGTCACAGCAGCGGGCGGAGGTGCGGGCGCGCGGGGCTACCGAGGGTGTGGTGCACATGCGCCGGCCGCGCCGCCGGCCCAAGGTGACCCTCGCACTCGACTAGCAAGTATTCCGCGCCGCCGGTCAACTCTACTCCTTTCACTTCTGCACGACTATACGGTCAACGATATCGGTATTCGCACAAACGCGGATACCATTACAATATTGTGCTCGGTCGAATTTATGACAGCACCCTGTGGACTCCAACGTTACTCGTTCATCATCTCTTATCTCAGTCTACGCGACTGACAAGACGAATCGATATGCGTCAAGCGCGAGATATTGTAAGTAAAATACACAAATATTTGCATGAATTAAAAAATTTTATAACTTAGGTAGTAGTTTTATCAATACACAGTAAATTAGAACGAGGACTTCATCGACCATATCGTTACATCAATTTCGAGGCAACTTTGACAAAGTGAGGTTATGTTGCATACGAAAGCCGAATTCACATAAAATTTGGGTTCCAATGATCTTATTAAATTCTTGGTTATTAACCTTGATTAAAAACAAATCTTAGAATTAGAAACTCGTATGAAATATGATTTCATGACGATGAAGGTAGGATACGAGCATTTAAAAGTGTCCACTGAAAACAGCATGGGGGGTAAATAGCCATTGGTTTTTCGGTAAGCAAGCTTACTTACTACACTTTTGATCGTAGTTAGTAACGTCAAAGGACATCTTTGAAAGTAATCGTTTCATGCTACAAGGTCATCGATGAAGGTCATTTGTTAGCCTCATAATACAAATGTCAGAGACATCTTGGACGAAGCCTATGCTAGTTATAATAATCTTTTGTATTATGAAATATTTACAAAAATGATTTGATAAAGAAACAATGGGCAATTATTTAGAATTACTAATTGCTATCAGCATTACCAGTTAATTCGATAAAAGTATTTAAGTTTTGTACCTGTTTTTTTTTTATTTGTTGCAATTATAGAAAACTCATTGAATAATAGTGAAGTTATTGGAAAACTTAAAGTAAATAGTGTATGCAAAAACGTAATAATATTAATCAGAATAACTGAGATATTTAAAAAAAAAATACAATTTGATACTTCACTTTAAAATTAAAACAATAAAAAATATTTTATTAAAATAATTGTAAGTATGCAGAATATTTTCATTATTTTAATAAAATTTTGAAAACCTCAAGTAAGAAGAGTATAATATAATAATTGTAAACCAATAAAATTATTTAAACCGCGACTTCGGTATACAATTCAACATATTTTTTTTTCAAATACACAACTAACCTGTATTACCATTCCTAATCACAAACTACTATACCTGTAAGACTGAAATAAGTATAAGTTATTAAAATAATTGTTAATTACACTTATTCTACGTCCGTCCCTAGCCCATACCTATTTTTTGTAACACGTTGTATATGATATACAATACAACATAGGTACGTACGGCAACCGCAAGCTTAGCATAGTATAGTAGCTGTCAGCTATAGTAGTAGCTTGCTAAACAAGGGTCGAAATGAAGCAATTATCATACGAGATATTAAGACGTCCGAGCTCAGCGGGAAGCTATAGTAACAATATGGAATTGATGACTTTTACTCGTTTTAAAATCTTTCTACTTTTCATTTCTACTCATAAGGAAAATAAAAAAATAAAAAATTAACTGTTTGAAATTTTGAATTTCGGCATAGCTGACGGTGTTAGTATCCTGCCAAATTATAATTTGTTTTTTTTTCACTCAAAAATGCTCGTAATAATGTGGTCATTATTTTGACAACCTTCTTTGATCAAAGTAAGCCTTTACGCGCTACTCGGATGGTGGCGCAGCAAAGCTGTATGAAATTTCATTTACTCAAAAAAGCTTGTAATATGGTCATTATTTTGACAACCTCCTTTGAACAAAGTCGAGCTTGCCGGTGTCCTCCGATAGTGACGCAACAAAGTTATATGGGATTTCATTATTGTCGAGTTTTAGCCACCAGCAATTTCCTTTGAGAATCCATTATTGTCGAGTTTTTTTTCAAACATAGTTAGGTGAAAAATACACTGTACAACCCGCGCAGATAAAGAATGGGATTAGAAATGGCGTCGTTCATATTCACTTCTCGCTCGCACACTTAACGCCACACCTATCGCTCTCTCAGTCACGCTCGTTGTGGTAAGCGCGGTGAGCCGCCATTTTGAATCCCATTCTATATCTGCGCGGGTGTTGTATTGTTGTACCTAGATGATGTTTTTGTACTTTTATATAAAATTAGTATTAGAAAATATAAAAAACTCGCACTTGACCGTTTTTTGACCTTTCATTCAATACCCCTTATCAGTAGATAAGGGGTATTGAATGAAAGGTCAATGTACGACTTCATAGATCAATAAAACATGTTCTCATCGATCACGCTAGATGGCACTGTTAGATACTGAATCGTGCTATTAAAATGTATTGTTATTAGTATAAGGCATGAGACAATTTTGTTAAAATTAATTATCCCAATATACCTGTCGTGTACAGTACAAGTGGATTTTTATTCAATAGTACGTACACCCTCGAAATCAGGCCTTGGCTACAACCCTTACTCGAGGGTTGTTCATGGTCCTTCGAGCCTAGATCTAGATACCTCACCTAGTCTAGGAAGTCGTCCTGACGGTGGCGCATTTTTTGCTAAAAGAGGTACTATTGCCTGAAAAAAGTAGTGGAGGGGAGGTTCGAGCTTGGTGGAGAATCCGGCTTTCAGACCTCAGGAAGGTGCTGATGAGGAGGTGCCTTCTGGTTTCTGCTGCAGTGGAGGTTCGAGCTTGGTGGAGAATCCGGCTTTCAGACCTCAGGAAGGTGCTGATGAGGAGGTGCCTTCAAGGTGACTAGACGAGGACGACACGACAAAATTGTTACCAGTGAGTGAAAGAGACAATGAACTGTGAGTTTTGAATTTGAATTATTTTCGTGCTAAAGGAATTTGAACTCTATTTCGTTGAAACATTCAACTTAGTAAATATTTCGAAGAAAACTGGACTTAATAAAATTTTAAGAAGTTCGATTTGCAACATTCAGGACTTAGAATAATTTTAGTAAATTTTAGACTTAGAAAATTTGTGCATGTAATTTGTATGTAGTTTTAACTTAGCCTAAAATTTAGTTTAAGAATATTGGTTGAGACGGGGAACCTATGCCCGATTTTTAATTTTTGAACTAAGTCTTAAACACTTAGAAAATTTTTCGTATATTCTTTTTGAACTTGTATTTTTTATGATTTTAATACTCGCTTTTGAGTTGTTAAAAATCAATTGTTATTTAGTGTTTTATATTGTAACATTCGGAATTATTTGGTTATTTTAACTGTTTTTTTTTCTGTTTCGTTTGGTGTTTACAGTTTTCTTTAATTTTAAACCATGGATTCTGAAATCAATTTGCAAGTCGATAATTATGAAAAAATAATGAAAGCTAGGAAAAATTATAAGAAGTCTCCAAAGGAGCGTATTAGTGAGGCGTATTGTCAAACTAGGTTGGAATCTTTGGAGTTGTTATGGACTGAATTTTGTAACACACATAGAGCACTTGTAAAAAATTATGGCGCTGCTTTAAAAGAACATGATTACTGTAAGAAAGATATTTATGAAGTTACAGAGGAAGTTTATACTGATTATAAAACTGAACTGAAGTCTGTGTTAAATTTGTATACTAAATCTAAAGGTAACAAGGTTGAATCTAGTGAAAAATCAAATGTTGCGAAATCGGAACCGTTTAAATTACCTAAAATTGTTATTCCTTCATTTAGTGGCAAGTATACGGAATGGATTACTTTTAGAGATTTGTTCTTATCGTTAATTCATAATAATTCAAATTTAGACAATGTACAGAAAATGCACTATTTGAAAAGTTCTTTGACTGGTGAAGCGGAGCAATTGCTTCGTCAAATACCAATCTCAGAAGCAAATTATGAAAGGTGCTGGACTCAGCTTAAAACTAGGTATGATAATAAACGTTACCTTTCACATTTTATTTTAAAAAGATTGCTAAGTCAAAAAAATATTGTGTCAGAATCTGCGAATGGTCTTAAAGAATTAATCGATACTACCAATGACTGTTTAAGTGGACTAATGAACTTGGGGATTAACACTAGTAATTGGGATATCATTGTGATTCACATCCTTTGTTTAAAACTTGATGCAGAATCAAGGAAGCAATGGGAATTTAACATTACAAATAGTACATCTTCTGAAGAACTTCCTACTTTCAAACAATTTCAGGAGTTTTTAACTAATCGGTATAGAGCTCTAGAATTTTTTGATACAAGGGTGACCAATAAGTCTAATTTTAGCACAACTTCTAACTTTAATCAAAATAATTCAATCAAGTTTAAAACTCTTCATGTTACGAAACCAGAATGTGCATTTTGTTCGGAAAATCATAAACTTAGCATTTGTAAAAAATTTGCAAATCAAAAAGTTGATCAACGGCGTGATTTTGTGCAAACGAATGGTTTATGTTTTATTTGTTTAGGGCCCAGCCATGGGGCAAAGACATGTCAAGTAAATTTTAAATGTAAGTTTTGTCATCGTCGTCATCATACTCTATTACATCCAGTGAATAGTGGGAATGCGCAGGTAAATGTTGCTAAGGTCGATTCAGACAAGGGGGATAATTCATCAAAGGGATCGGAGCCCAATGTTGGGGCAGGTTTAGCTGATAATGCATCAGCTTTTGTGGCTTGCAGTTTTGCGTCGGAAAATATAAAATCAGTCTTGCTAACGACGGCGTTAGTTAAGGCTGAATCGCGAAATGGCAGCCATCATATATTGAGAGCGTTGCTCGATCAAGGTTCTCAGGGTAACTTTGTAACGGAATCTACGGTTAATGATTTAAAGTTAAAAAAGATTCCTATACAAGGTAAAATTTCGGGAGTGGGTGGAGATAAAAACTTAATCTCCAAGGCGGTCGTAAAATTAACATTAAAATCAAGATCAAATACGAATTTTTGTGTCACAATTCAGGCATATGTTCTGAAATCTATTACTTCTTTTCTACCTAGTAGAAAATTGGAGCGAGTAGATTTTACAGAATTAAATGGACTTGAGCTAGCTGATCCAGAGTACAACCGACCCAATAAAATTGATTTGTTATTGGGTGCGGAAGTATATAGTCAGGTGATCCAAGAAGGTATCCGGAAAACATCAAATGGTTCACTTGTAGCTCAATCCACCAGTTTTGGTTGGATATTGTCTGGCACGGTAGACGTACCAGCTAACCAGACTGGAGGTGTATGGGCTTTACATTGTCAATTACAGGAAAGTGATGATATGTTAAGAAAGTTTTGGGAAATAGAAACTGGAACAAGTTTAACTAAGGAACAAAGATTTACAGAGGAGGAACGAAAATGTGAAGAGCATTATAAAAAGACAACTACTAGAGATGCAGAAGGAAGGTACATCGTTAGATTACCTTTTAAAACCGAAGACCCTGATAGTAAAAGAGGAGAAACCAGATTTATAGCAGAGCGAAGATTAAAGGGACTCGAAAGAAGATTCACAAAAGATAAAGAATTCTATGAAAACTATAAAACGGTGATGGGAAATTATTTAGAAATGAATCACATGACTGAAGTAGTAGAACCTGATACTGAAAGATCTGAAGCCGTTTATTTGCCTCACCACGCAGTCATAAGAGAGGACAAAGATACAACTAAAGTCAGAATTGTATTCAATGCCTCGCAACTCGGTAAAAATGGTAAATCACTAAATGATGATATGATGGTAGGGCCAAATTTACAACCTGACTTGAGGCAGCTGGTTATGCAATGGAGACTCTATTCTATATGTTTAACCGCAGACATAGCCAAGATGTACCTGCAGATCAAGGTAAACGAAGAGGATACAAACTATCAGAGGTTATTGTGGAGGACAGATCGAACATTGGAAATAAAAGATTATAAACTCCTGCGAGTTACTTTTGGGACAGCCTCAGCCCCGTTCTTGGCCGTAAGAACTCTTCATCAGGTTGCAGAGGACGAAAAAGATAGTTATCCTCTTGCTGCTAAAATGATACCTGAAAGTTTTTATATGGATGATCTGATGTGCTGCTGTGAATCTGTAACAGAAGGTTTTGAAATTTACACTCAGATGAAAGGTTTACTTAAAAGAGGAAAGTTTGAACTTCAAAAATGGTCAACAAATAATGAAGAGTTGTTAAAAATAATAGACTATGAGGAAAGAAAGGATAAGGAAAGGAAAGTAAATCTAGAACACAAGGAAGGGCTTAACATAAAAATAGATGAAATAATAAAAATACTAGGACTTACCTGGGAAAGACACGCAGATCAGTTTCAATATAAAGTCGAACTTCCGGTCATGCAGCAACCTGTAACTAAAAGGAAAATAATAGCGGATATATCACGACTATTCGATCCATTGGGGTGGATAACGCCATGCATAATTGTAGCTAAAGTTATCATACAAAAGCTATGGATTGCTGGTATAGCATTGGATGAGGAAGCACCTAAAGCAAGATTAAGCGAGTGGAGTACTTACCGCGAAGAACTAAGTAAATTGACGGAGGTAACAATACCTAGATGGGTTGGTGCGAAGTCAAGTGATGTTCGACGTGAGCTGCATGGCTACTGCGATGCCTCGAAGACAGCGTACGCTGCTGTTGTATACCTAAGAGTTATAGACTCTGAGGGTCAAATTCATGTTTCGTTAATTACGGCAAGGTCAAAAGTAGCTCCTATTAAACAGGTTTCGATACCTAGGTTAGAATTGTGTGGAGCAGTCCAACTAAGTAGACTGCTGATGGATGTGGCTAAGGTGTATAAAGTGGAAAATTCTAATCTGCACGCATGGACAGACTCAACAATTGTTTTGGCGTGGTTAAATAGTTTACCAAGCAGGTGGAAGGTATTTGTGGCTAACCGAGTGTCGGAGATTCTGACGGTCATGAATCCTCAACAATGGTCACATGTTAGCACCAAAGACAATCCTGCTGACTGCGCCTCTAGAGGAATGTCACCTGCTGATCTAAAAAAGCATGAGTTGTGGTTTAGTGGTCCAAAAGCTCTCTGGGAAAAAGATATAGAATATAAAAAGCCTATAGATATAGATACGGAAATAGAAGCTATAAAAGTACATGTAGTCACGGAAGAACAAGAATATATATGGGAAAGATTTTCAACTTTAACAAGACTAATAAGAGTAATTGCATATTGTAGAAGATTTTTACAAACGAAAAAGGTGGCTGATAAAAAACATAAAGGTTATTTAAAAACCGAAGAGTTAAGGGAAGCATTAGAGTGTTGCATAAAGATAGATCAAGAAGCACATTTTAAAGAAGAAAAAGAAGCGATAGAGAAGAAAAATATTATTAAAAAGAATAGTCCATTAAAATCGCTAAATCCTATTTTAGATGACAAAAATATTCTAAGGGTAGGAGGTCGATTGGAACAATCCAATCTGAATAGTGAAAGAAAGCATCCTATCATAATGTCAAAGAAATCAAAACTTACCTCTTTGATAATTGCAGATGCTCACCATAAAACTCTACATGGAGGTCCAACACTAACTTTAAATTACCTGCGGAACAAATATTTTATTATAGGATCCAAGCAATTGGTTAAAGCTCATGTGAGGAAGTGCGTTGAGTGTGTAAAAAATAGTGGACGTACTCACCAGCAGTTGATGGGACAACTTCCTCCAGTAAGAGTTACTCCAGCACGTCCTTTCCAAAGTAGTGGGGTTGATTTTGCAGGCCCTATACAGATGCGAACGACGAAAGGACGCGGTCACAAGTCATATAAGGGCTATATTTGCGTCTTTGTGTGCATGTCGACCAAGGCGGTACACATAGAAGCCGTCAGCGATCTTACGACGCAAGGCTTTCTTCAAGCGTTCAAAAGGTTTGTCGCTAGAAGGGGCCATTGTACCAACATTTGGAGCGACAATGGTACCAATTTCGTTGGAGCCGCAGGAGAGATCAAAAAACTTTTCTTTGATGAGAAAAATGGTATTTTGCCGGATATTGCTGAAGTTTTAGCAACCAATAACACGGAATGGCATTTCATTCCACCACATGCGCCTAATTTCGGTGGAGTTTGGGAGGCCGCTATAAAGGCAGCCAAGTTTCACTTGAAACGTGTAGTGGGTTCTTCCACTCTCACGTACGAAGAAATGTCGACCATGCTGGCTCAAGTGGAGGCTTGCTTAAATTCACGACCTTTGTCGAGGCTTGACGAAAATGCAGATCGAGAGCAAGCTGAAGTCCTGACGCCAGGTCATTTTTTAATTGGCGAAGCCTTAATATCTGCGCCAGATTATGACTATGAAAATTCAAATGTAGGCTCGCTTAGAAGATGGCAATTAACCCAACGCATGGCACAAATATTCTGGCGAAAGTGGTCAAAAGAGTATTTGAATCAATTTTTCCATAGATATCGTTGGTCAACTCAGATGACAGAACCTAAAGTAGGAGATGTTGTTCTGATTAAGGAAGATGGTCTACCCCCATGTCGTTGGCTGTACGGTAAAATTATTGAGCAACATCCCGGTAAAGACGGAATCACGCGGGTGGTCACATTGAAATGCAAAAACTCGATCATAAAACGTCCAACGAATAAGTTATGCATTTTACCGGTAACAGAATGAGTTTGCTTTCAAATATACATGTATATACTTTTATAAGTTTCAATGAAATAAAAAAAAAAAAAAATCCATTTCGTATACAAAAGAAATATTCTTTAATAGTTAGTTAAATATTTATTGTTAGTAAGGTTCAGAATGAAATATTGTTTTATTTTTACTCTTTAAAAATGTTTTATGTTTTACAAGTGGTTATGGGTAGCAAATAAGTTTTTAAATTATTTACAAGGTAATAAATTTTATTTTTCAAAGTTTTTATTGTTAAAAGTTAGTTAAAGTAAGTCTAACTGTAGGTAACTAAAGATGTTGTAAGTAGCAGGTTTGCATTATGTTGTAAGGACAAACTTCAATTTGTCCTTAGGGGGCGGTAAATGTACGACTTCATAGATCAATAAAACATGTTCTCATCGATCACGCTAGATGGCACTGTTAGATACTGAATCGTGCTATTAAAATGTATTGTTATTAGTATAAGGCATGAGACAATTTTGTTAAAATTAATTATCCCAATATACCTGTCGTGTACAGTACAAGTGGATTTTTATTCAATAGTACGTACACCCTCGAAATCAGGCCTTGGCTACAACCCTTACTCGAGGGTTGTTCAGTCAAAAAACGGTACCCCGGAATAAGAATAATTGTACCCCGGAAGTATTCCGGGGTACAAAGGGGATCAAAAAATCCTTATTTTTTGGCTCCGACGCACCGTTTCTGAGATATTTGCATTTTTGTATTTTTTCGAAATTAGGTTATAAGTACCTACTATAGTAGGCAGTATTCGCATTTTTTGAGTAAAGCACTATACAAGCCTTGGTCCACAATGACTGCACTGCTGGCCACGTTATGATGGCCTCGAGCTAGGCTTAACTACGCTCTCGGCCTTCAAGCTTGGTCATCATTGCAGCCCTTGCTGTCCGCGCTATAAAGGCCTCGACCTCCGGTCTCGGCCTTTATTCTAGCTTGTCCATCAAGGGCTGCAATGCTGACCGCGCTGTGACGGCCTGGACCTGCGCTAAGCTCCGCTCTCGGCCCTCATCATCGCTGCCAGCAACGCAGTCATTATTGACCGCGGCAGTAATGTACTATTGTGTTGAGTTTTAGCCACAAGCAATTTCCTTTGAAAATCCGTATTTTGATCGTACTGAGCGGGACTCGTTTCTAAGTTTTAGCGGTACGCACATTTTGTAGACTTTCTTTTTTTATACAATTATATTGATTAGTATAGAAAAATATAAAAAACCAGCACTTGACCGTTTTCTGACATTTCATTCAATACCTCTTATCTACCTCTGGAGTACTAACCATCAGCATCTGCCATCAGGCCTGGACCCGCGCTAAGCTCTGCTTTCGGCCATCATTATCGCTGCCAGCAAAACAGTCATTAGGTATAAACTTTTTCGTTGCCTACAAGGTAACTGTAACTAAATTCAGTTCTAATTTTAAATTTATTTTCCGTCCTAGGGTGGAAAGCTGTGTTTTTCACCCGCTGCATGGTTTAAATATACATCACTTTCCGAGTATGAGAAATGAAAAATATTTTTCAAGTAGCGAGCGACCGACGTCAGTTTGCTCATAATGGTCGTTACGAATACGAATTAGCACATCGAGTTAGAAGTTTCTCTAGTCGGTTATAACCGGTTGATGTAATGTAAATGACAAACTAAATAAAATGTCATATGATAATTCGACAAACATGTTTTCATTAACAACCACCTCCGATGCATGCGGATGCTGTTGATTCGTGAACAATAATTATTTGTCATTTCACGTAGTGAATATCGAAACGTGTCTTTGTTTACAATAAGAAACATTTGAAGCGTAACGGGAGTATCACAGCAGAATAAATTCTAGCTAGAGTCACTAGAGTATCATTAATATCGGACTTTGTACCACTAATGTATGTACATATATATATTCTGTGGTTGGTACCGTCTTGTATGTTTGGCCGTCTATTTAGGAGGTATATCATCACTACCTACGTCTTTTGGTATGTCGTAAGTCAAGGGACGTTTCGCTGTAGGTACTCACGAGAATGACGCAGGATGCGATTACATAAGTAGGTACCTACATGTAAACAGCAATTGTCATCGCACTAGGTTTACCCATTTTTTGGGTACCAATTCCCAAAAGGAAAAAACGGAACCCTTATAGGATCACTTTGTTGGCCGTTTTTAAAGGAAATTGAATATACACAATAAAGTCAAGTAGGTAAAGTTTTTATGGAAATTGTTTTAAGATAACACATTGTTTCAAGCACAAAGAAAAAGAAACACTATAAAATATTATAACACACATTAAATAGCACACATTTGCAAATCATGATCAAAATCTGATGTTATCATCAACCAAATGAAAACGAACAATAATGATGACTGGCAAATCCATTACATATCTCTCTGGCTCCATTAATGACGAATTAACTATGTTTTTTGGCACGATAATACTATGGTTTATTGTATGACAGGATTTTCTTAATTTGAAGGTATAAAAAAACGAAATAAGCTAAGCACCTAGATTTCCAGACACGAACGGTTTAATTAAAACCTACTTATACGAGTAGTTTTGCCATTTCATTCTTGGTTTAATTTTTATTTGCAAGAAAGACATTAAAGAATTGATTGGTTCATAAGTATTCGATATAAAACATATCATTAATTATATGCGTCACATTGGTGAAATTTTCAAATATTTTTAAAATATAGTTATTGTTAGATTTATTTATTTATTGCCTTTAAAATGATGCCGGTAAGTTTCCGGCAATTTAGCATTTTTATCGTTCGCAAAGATAATATTATGGGATTAGATACAATCTATTTAAACAATGGTTAATCACAGCAGGCTAACGATAGTGTATTATCGATAGTAGTGGATACGGTATTATCAGCACTCGAGGCACTCGAGGCGCGGGCGCGGCTCGCGTCTGGACGGCGCGCCACGCCTTTGTTATCAGAGATGATAAGGAATTTGCACATGGAAATTTTGGCCGATGCTGAAATTACTTGAGATTACAAAACGTCTTTGTAAGGCTAAAACAACCAAAAGTATTATTTTGGGACTTTTATTATTGAAATAATATTTTAGACTTTGATAGATATATTTCTTGAATGAAAGATGGAAGTTTCATATCGAACTGTCTACTCTAGCCTGTCTGTTTATATTAAAAGTTTGAAAACATTTTTCATAAGACAGGCATAAGTAACACAAATAATGCAGCGTCGTCACGAGACACCCATCTTATAAATAAACAACGATCTATGCCAAGAAAATGTTTGAGCGTGCGTTCGTCCTGACGTGAAGCAAACAATGTTCTAAATAAAGCCGCGTTCGAGCGGCGCTGCTAATATTACCACCACAAAATGTCTTATCGACAAACTGAGAAAATCTATCCGCGGCGGGTTCAATAGACAGTGCGTAGGTCGATGTTCCTTGTGTAGGACATATTTGAAACTTTTAGTTTTACCACAAAGGATTTTCAGTACTTGCTATTAACTTTGAAACAAATTCGGACTTTTTCAGAAACTTACACACTAAAAAACCCAAGATACAATTATTTATTTAATTAAAATAAGTACTTATATATTTTGTTTTTTACTTCTTTTACATATCAGTTTGTGTTGCCTTTGTCTTACTTTTCTTATCATGGCGAATAATAAAATAATATCAGTGTATCAAACTTGGTATTATAAATACCTATGTTAATATAACTTATCCAAAATCCTACGTTGAATATAGACATTCAGCAATCAATTCTTACTGTGAACAAAGTGTTACAACAGAATGAAATTAAGTTTATCATTTTGAGAATTTAATAACAAGAATTTAACAACAATAACAAAAAAAATAAAGTTTTCAAAATGCGATTAATGAAACTTATTAACTGAAAATGCTTTTCCTTGAAAAACCATTTTCTTTGAAAAAGCTTTTCCTTGAAAATCGTACCTTTTGATAGCAATTTACGTAATTGAAATACAACGAAAAATTAATGATTTTCTTGAATTTCCATTTGAAAATCGATGTATTTTCTTTGCAATGTGTAATTTAATGCAACTAGTAAGATAATGGCTTATTTTTTATTATGAAATGCGTAAGTATGTCATTCATTGTGGTGCAGTATTTGAATTAAAACATAATGCTGCCTGCATAGATAGATATAGATACAATACAATAGCGTCACATAGGGAAAATTATTAACTTAAACATATGCCGGCAGTTACGCAAATGAACATATATCAATTGTAAACTCCGTGGATTTTCCGCTATACATTTCAGAGGAAACTAAGTAGACGCCTCCTTTTGTTTTTGATAATTATTGTTTGTTATTTGCAAGCACCCAATATAATAAAAACGAGCAGGTATTTTTTCTCATTGAAATTGGATCACGATGTATTAGTCATTTTTTAATTTTTTTGAGTCTTTTCACCGGATGATTAGATTATTCCACATGGAATTTAATCGTAGGTACCTTTTGTATTTTTGTAGTAAAATTTTAAAGGCCAATGCAGAGCAGTAGGAAAGTCTTTATAATTTATTTGAATAAACATTCTAAAGATTGATATGGGTATTAAAAATACATATGTTGAATTCGTCATTACGTGGAAAATACCACACTGGCCTTATGCGGAATGAAACCAGATTCAACCGGATTTTACGCCAGTATATTTTTATAAGATTAGATTACAGCAGGTACAATGACGCGCGATTTTGCTTGATACACGTTTATGTAGCACATGACTTTAGGTTTTAAAACCCAAACCAAAGTAGGTATATTTTTTTCCTTTAATTGACCGAGCGAGCGCGAAGCGTCTCCGTTTCAGCTTGGGCAAAAATACTTTAGAAAGGCTGTTTGTCTATTTTCCTCTTCTCAAAAAGGTCGCATTTCCTAGCCGATTCTCGTGAAATTTTGTGAGTAATTAAATACTTAAATGCTACATTTTTGTCGATTCACTTCTTCGAAAAATAGCGGAGATATGCCTTACTTAGCGAGCTCACAGAGCCACTAGTGCTTATTCCAGATAAGTTTAATTAAACCATACTACCATGGACGAATTAAAAAAAAACATACAAAATATCAGAAAAACAATACCTACTGTCGTTTATTTGTCAACACTTTACTAGCATTGTTCGTCCGTCTTGCAATACAAATCTGAGATAAGATAATAAATGAAAAAATGTAATAGATTTTCTTTTGTTTTTAATCACACGAGTCTTAATTAATTGTAACTTGATAAAAGTACCTAACTCCATAGAAATTAAGGAGATTGCATGTCCTTCCGTGCATGTATTTGAGCTTGAGCTAACACACCCACTCGACACACATATACATTTACCAGTACTAACGCAAGCGTGGCTACAGAGATCGAGGAATGTGCGCTGACGTCACGACCGTGCCCACGTGTCAACCAATCAGAGGCCAACATAGCAGGCAAAGGAAAACGCGCGTTTACAGAATCAAGGTTTTTCTTAGAAAACTCAACTTCCCTCAAACTATGGCTAGAGAAAGATTATTATAATAAATATGATGATCGTGAAAACGATGAAAAAGATACAAAAAAGGCGTTATCCTTGTAAATATCTGAATTAATGTTTATTACGGATGACAACATGCTCAATATAGTTGCACTCTTCTGATGCGTAGAATTCTGAGTCATGCGAAAGAGACAAACGCAGTGCTAACTATTATGAATGAAAAGAGCGGGTTTGTATAGTCCGACTTTAACTATTGTGGCCGTATTCCTCATTTACTTGCGAGTTTGGCAAGACGTGCCGGATTTTTTAACGCTGCTCGTAGTGAACTGTTACGTTAAATTTTTTTAGTGTTAGAATTTGTGTTAAAAATAAAGGATAAAAATGGGCATGGCAATTAATAATTTACCTCTGGTGAGTGATATTTTTAAAGGTCGTTATTTTAATAGTTATTATATTAAAGCCGGCTTTAAAATTAAATTGGAAAGCAACGGTAGTGTTGTAATGACCGCTTTGACCTTGTGAAACTCGTTCGCGATAATGAAGCTTGCTTACAATCGCTCGTTCAGTGTGTGTGCAGGAAAATTGCATTTGTTTCGTAGAGGGTCAACAATAACAAATTCCTAATTCAGATTTAATTATTTCTATGAAACTCTTTCTTAAAAGATTAGGAGGCCATATTGAAAGGTAATTCAATAACACCTACTATGAATTTCATCACGTAACTCGCATCATTTATTGAGAAAGAAAATAAATATTTTTTTGTGTCATTTCTCTGGGAAAACTTTAATTTGCATTATTACCTTTAATGAATATGTTTCCAAATGGGTATTTAAGTTAGTTTTTCCCTCACATGTGTTGGAACCATATGGTATCTACTGTAGTGTTTTAAAATTACATAATATATTTTTACGATTACTAACACAAATAATATAAATGTATACAAATATGTGAATATAAGTGAATATAAAGTAAATAAGTATAATTATACCATTTTAACAACACCATTTCTAGAAGTCAAAACTTAGAATTTAAAATGATTTACTCGTAGATTTAGGTATGCACCTCCCACTTAGATATTTATACGTACAAAATATCTAAAATTAGCATGTATCATTTTCTCCCTCGACGTCAATATTATGAGTGTCTGCGCATTTTTTGTGTGTTGTACTCAATGATTAATGTTTTTTTTACAGATCCGCGAAGAATGCGAGATCCTACATCTGACAGACAAACAGATCAGAGAAATCATGAGCAGACTCCACAATGACCTTCTGAAGGGCCTTGGCAAAGACACACATGCCACCTCCATTGTCAAGTGCTGGCTCACATATATACAAGACTTACCTAATGGAAAAGGTGAGTTCTGTATAACTTAAAACTTTACACTAAACAATTTCCTTTTTATTAAACCTGTATCTAACGAATTTTCTATTTTAAATTTTTAGAACGCGGTAAATTTTTGGCTCTGGATTTAGGAGGAACAAATTTCCGGGTATTAATTATAAATCTCGGAGAAAACCATTTTGATATGCAATCAAAAATATACGCTATACCAAACCACATAATGACGGGTACAGGCATCGCTCTATTTGACCATATTGCAGAGTGTTTGGCTAACTTTATGAAGGTGATTATTGAACCTGTTTCAGCAAATGATGAAGTTGATTTGCTATTTAGCAAGTAGAAATTTAATGCGTACTTTGTTTTATAGGAACACAATGTCTACGAGGAACGGTTAGCTCTCGGTTTCACATTCAGCTTTCCTCTAAAACAACTGGGTCTCACGAAGGGCATACTGCAACGTTGGACTAAGGGATTCTCTTGCAGCGGAGTTGTTGGCGAGGATGTCGTCCAGGGGCTAAAGGATGCCATTGCGAGGAGAGGGGTAAGGACTATCTGAATAAATATCGAATTGAATTCTCACTTCTTAAAACAAAGAGTCCATTTTAAAATTATCTATCAAATGATAAAATATATTTGAAGGAAACGTGTTTTGTTCTTATTTTTATACTTCTACGAGTGCCAGGTTCTTGAAAGAGAATTGTTGTTTGAGAGTGAATTAACTTTATTGATTCACTTCTTCAATTTGGTCTTCCCACATCAAAAGAATTTTAGTACAACTTATAGCAATTTTCCAGGATCTTTCCTTGTCCGTGATGGGCATCTTAAACGATGCCACTGGCACTCTTATGTCTTGTGCACATAAGGAACAGAATTGCAGGATAGGGATTATTATCGGTGAGTTGACGATGATAACAGCTCTCTCTCTCTTACTAGAATAATAAGGCATGAAACTTTGGAGCCAAACGAGAGCCGTAGAGGCTTTCAAGATCATTTATAACAACTCGGAGCTTATTCTTTTCAGTACAGCATCCAGTTTTTCTCTTATTTTCTACTTACTTTTTTACTTTATCATGAAGTTCGGAATCTTTTATTCACACATCTGTACTGTACCATTTCTTTATATTTTATGATTATTGTCAATCGCTTAAAGATTTACTATTTGTAACGCACGATGCATTCGTTTATGGAAATGAAAATCTTGTGAGCTGATATTTTAAAATACCCAATATTTTTTTCTACTTGTCACTTGAATAGAAGTAACTAATGCATTGTTTAGATTTGCTTTTTTATTTTTATTTTCTAAATTGAAACGTTTGCCATAAGATAAGAAGTGAGTTGCATGATACCGGACAATTATTGAGCCCGTTCTAGATCTATTGACATCGATCGACATGATTCTGTAACCAGTAGGCGCCGCCGGCCGTATTTAGCTATCAGTAGTAGTAGCATAAGAATAAAGTAAGTTTTATTTATTCTTATGGTAGTAGTTCAATGTTCTTATGGCAAACCCAGTCCTAATTTATTCAAGTCTTTGTAAAACATAGACTTAGTTAGGCATATTGTACATGTAGGTACATACGTTACATACAATGAATTGGCAGTTGTTAATTTAATTTGCATAACACTTAAATATAAAATATAATGTAGGTATCTAAAAGTAATTAATGGCATTATGTTAATTTAAGTCTAAGAAATAAGTAACTGATGAAATATTGATACTGAGTTGCTATAATTTGAAAGCCTCTGGAATCATCTTCAACACTTCGCAGGAATTTTCATAGTAAATCCTCATAACAACGTCTGGAATGGAATCTATCTTCTAATCCGCATGTTTCTCTCATTCTTGTAGGACGTACAGATTGACATATGCGCCATATTGAATGATACTACGGGCACGTTGATGTCTTGCGCGTGGAAAAACCACAACTGCAAAATAGGACTCATCGTTGGTAGGTTTAAGTTGTTATTTGCCGTGTGGTGGTGTGAAGCTTTATGTCGAGTTTATTTTATTTTATTTTTCTTTGACGTGAGCCACTGCTTTTTGATTAAATACGCATAAATCATTATTTCGCTCCAGTTAGCATAAGTCATTCGGCATTCACCGGTCATGCACATAAGATAACTTGTATTCAGTCATGTGTTGAGCGCATCTTGCTCGAGGAAATCCCGGCTTATGCTAACCAACTCCTTTACCTTGCATGAATCATAACTTTCAAGAAAATCATTTTACTAAGATGAGTGTGGATTTACTTTGTTTTAGTTTCTTTTGCAAAATTTTATAATTTGATTTTGAACCTAACAACGCTTGATATTTCGTTTACTTTCAGTAACCTTATTCCATGTTTCTGAACCAATATGAGGTGCGAGCAAATAAAATTATGTGCTCTTCGTATCTCAAGCGATTTCTGAAAAATATTGCTGTTTTCCGATTTATTTTATTTTAATACATCGGTTGCTTACCTAATTGTTTTGTTTACAAAGAGCTAAAGTTCTTTCAAAAGGAAATATTTTTGTTGTTTAGGTTGATCACACCTCAAATGAGTCATTGTTTTTACTTGGTAACAACTTATAAAGTACCGAGTTAGATTTATGAATCCATTATTTAACGTAACCCCAGGTACTGGCAGCAACGCGTGTTATGTGGAGAAAACAGAAAATTGCGAGCTGTTTGATGGAGAGCCCGGCAAGCCAGAGTTGCTGATCAACACTGAGTGGGGAGCGTTCGGGGACGACGGCACTCTGGACTTTGTACGGACGGAGTTCGACCGGGACGTGGATAACAACTCCATCAACCCGGGCAAACAAATGTAAGTTGCTTATGATGACGTCAGCATTTAGTATTGACTCAAATCTCCAGTTCGAAGTCACAATAATCTTTTTTTTCAAATAAACTTAATTTAACGCTTTTGATCTTTGGCATTCAAGCAAACATATTATACGATAAACGAATGAACTAGAACAAGACTAGAACTAGCTGAACTGAACTAAGACTGAATTATATTTATTGGAATGAATATTTGAACATTCTAGCAAACTTTAGCAAAACAATCAAAGCTCAAACCTTTCAAAAGGTTCAAAAATTCAAATTTTTCCATAGGAAAATCCATTGTGTAGGTAGGTAGTATTTAATATGATGTCAGATTCAGATGATGATGATGAAATTTTCAGAAAATACAAACAAGAATTGATAACAAGTGACAAACAAGATTATTTAATTACACTTTTGTTTAATCTTTGACACCATATAGGTATTGATATGGTGCTATCAACAAACCATTTTTCCTGTTAATCTAACTGAAGCTTAATCGTTTCTTGATAGCTAGGGTTTAGGTGACTCAACAGTTTATCTTTACTGGTCAATTTTTTTAACAGCTTTTTAATACCTTTGATCTATCGTTACTCTCAATTCACTAATTAGGTAAATATGTCTTTTGTTTACAGCCAAGAAAAGATGATCTCTGGAATGTATATGGGTGAACTAGTTCGCCTAGCTCTTGTCAAATTCACCAAAATGGGGCTACTGTTCGGAGGCCGCGGGTCGGACTTACTATTTCAAAGAGGCAGCTTTTACACCAAATACGTGTCTGAAATAGAGTCTGACAAACCTGGCGACTACACCAGCTGTATGGAGGTCCTGGAAGAACTGGGTAAGTTTATAAAGCCCTATCATCCTAGTTAATGTTGTGAATTACGTCTTCTTGTCCTCTAAACTAAAAAAGATGTCTTGGTCACCCGTGCGTGATGTAGGTAGGGTGAAAAGCTGGCAATTCAAACATTTCAAAAATGTTACTTATTTGAATAATAGTTTGAGTTCAAGTTAAGTTCTGTACTATACACATCAACTTTGTCTAGGGATACAGGTGTTATTTTCATATAAACGAGGTAACTTTGAAGCCTTGGTTTTCTGCCAGGCATGTACCGTGCTGTAATCTGATGATGGCCATCCAGGGAGTAAATAGAGTAGATTCAGATCGCTATACATACCTAACTGATCTGATCAGCATTCTAAAAGATTAATCAGTTTGAGGATTTCCATACATTTTCATACTATTTTCGCGGTTTTTTAAACATATCCATTACGTTTTTAGAATGCTGGTCAGATCAGTTGGGTGTGTATCGCTATCTGAATCTCCTCCATTCACTCGCTGGATAGCCGCCATCAGATCACAGCACAGTACAGTACATCCCTGGCAGGAAACCAAGGCTTCAAAGTTACCTCGTTTGTATGAAAATAGCACTTGTATCCCTAGACAAAGTTGATGTGTGTATTTTGATTAGGTAACACCTTTTCCACTGTTTTTTAATTTTGGGGACAAAAACAAAAAGTAATTTCTTAGAGTTTTTATGCACAGGGGTACTTATAGTACGAGTATAATAATAAATAAGTCACTCGTCGATCGAATTGATAAGATTATATGTAAAATAGCAGCAAATTAGGATTTCTTTGTACAAGTTGATTAATTGCTTGTTACGCATAACTAGGTAGGTAGGTACTAATCTAAAATATTTTGTTTATAAATGGCAAAAAAATTCCAAAATTAATGACAACAACTTAGATTATTTAGACTACAAATAAGAACTAAGTATTTGATTGAATCAGGCGTCACTTGGCGGAAGTCCCAAATTATTTTGAAAAAAGAACTAAATAAAATGTAAAACGAATAGGTAATAAATAATAGTCTGAGAGGTTTTTTGTATAAAATACTAGCAGCCGCCCGCGGTTTCACCCGCGTGGTTCCTGTTCCCGTGGGAATATCGGGATAAAAAGTATCCTATGTTTTAATCTAGGCTATCTACTATCTGTGTGCCAAATTTTAACCAAATCCGTTCAGTAGTTTTTGCGTGATTGAGGAACAAACATCCAAACCCACAAACTTTCACATTTATAATATTAGTAGGATTCAAATCGCAGATAGGTAATATTATAATTCTATACCTACTAGTATTCAAATCAAATACTGTACAAAGCATAACTGGTATGCAATATATCTTAATCTCAATACCTAAATACTTACCTAAGTACTCGAATGGACTTTGCTCTTTTTATTTACATTGATTAAACGGAATATAAACAAGGTTTATGTAAAGTTCATTTCCTTGTACAATGCGATAACCATGATGAACTATCCTATCCTAACTCGCATTGGACATTGGAGACCCTTTGAAATCGTTAGAAAATAGTACATTATGATACAAGTTAGCTTAGGTTACTTATTGCACACAAGGCTGTGGGTTGCAGCCCGAGCCGCAGGCGAGGGCGTAACTCAGCCGAGTGTGCAATAAGTAAGAGCTCACGAGTTTCATACGACGTTTTTCAACACATTTGCGAGGAAAAAACAAAGTAATTTACCACACAGCAACAAATACGAAAAAAACAAAATGATAACCATGATGAAAAAGGCGCGCAGGTTTTTTTTTTGTTTTTTTTCACACGCCCAATGCAAGAATATTTTGCGAACAAAGGGGTTAGTGAGCATACAGCCAACTTCAAAATTATAAATTTAGGCGATAAAATGCTAATATTTTAATATTTTTTAACAAAATATTGTAAATAAGAAATAATTTGATAATAATAAATATTTGTTTGACTTAATTAAGGACCTACACATTTATTTATTCCAAAAATGCAAATGAATTTTCAGCGGCATAAAACCTCTTTGTTGTTACTAAAAAAATAACTGTATTACCCGGTTAAATTGAAAATGCTCTATTTACTCGCATAGAACTTGCAGTAAGGTACCTATTTAACTTTGTAGGGATAATTCTATAACCAACTAGTGTTTTATATATTACTAGCGGCCCGCCCCGGCTTCGCACGGGTGCAGTGCAATGTAGTTACTAATGTAAAACTATGCTAATGTGGTGTCAGTGTGAAGTTATTTGATTATACTACAGGATATCTACATATATACGATGTACGCAAAGGGTGTTGAAATATAATTGAAGTGTGTGTGTGTCTGTCTGAGGCCACCTAGCTCCCAAACTTAAAGATCGATTTTATTGCGATTTTTATGTATAGTTTAAGAGAAGCGTACAGACGGCGGGAAGCGACTTTGTTTTATACTATGTTTAGCTTTTGCCCGTGGCTCCGCCCGCGTGGGAGTCGGTAATCGTTGTAAGTCTTCCCTTGGAAACCAATGATCGGTATGAAAAGAAGCCTGTGTTAAGTATTTCAGACTATAATCTATCCCTGTGCCAAATTTCGTCTAAATCCGTTCACCCGTTCAGACGTGATTGAGTAACAAAATGAATAACATCCAAACATCAAAAATTTCACATTTTTACAATTTTGTGATATGTAGGTAATAGCTGCACCCCGCGGTTTTACCTGCGCAATCTGTTGATTCTGTAACCAAACTCGCATCTCACTTAGAACCTCACTTCACTTTGCGTGAATTGTTATTAGAAATTATCTAACTAAATGAGCAATTTTACCGATTACAATAAATTTAGGTAGCTATCTTAAATATATTGTAATGAAAAAAAATCTTATCATATCTTATTTATGATTTAAAGTTCCCGTCCCGTGCAGTGAAGTGAGATTTGAAGTGGGGTTCGAGTTTGGTTACAGAACCGACGCCCTACTGTTCACGATTTTGTATTAGGTAAGTAGGTAGGTGTAGGTACTTAATAAAATTTCTTAGCAGTAATATAACAAAATAAGTATAATAATATTATGTAACATTTAATACTCATACTTAATAGTTTGGTAGGTATCTTCTTTTTAAATAAAAATCTATGTGTGTTTATTTGTTCCTGGTTCCTGGCTAAAATAACGTGACATTGCAAATTATGTCGGGTGCAACTTATGTTGTACATTATTATCGGGCTCTCAATTTCAACACTTTACACCACTTTCCTTGTCACGTTAGATATCTGATATTTGCTAGATTTTGCCACGTTTTATAAGTAGACTAATATTTCGTAAAATAGGTACTGAAAATCAGGATAAAATCTTATACAACATGAAATGTCAGCTCGTGCGGTGACATAATTACAATCTCAGGGGAGGTGACAACCTGACAACTGACATTTATTTTTCTTAATCGTACAAATGCACTAAGAAGTTTTGATTCCGATATCGAAGTCAACCACCCTAAAAATAGCTTTCTACCCCTTTTCAACCCTGTTAGGGGATACATTTCAAGAAAATACGAAACACATATTCAATTAATTTTGTTAAAGAATGTCTATGTCAAATTTCAAGTCAATCGGGCCAAGGAATCGCTTTCGCCCATACAAACTTTGCCACCCTGTTTTACCCCCTTAGGGGTTGAATTTCGCAAAATCCCGTCTTAGTGAGCACCTTCACTCTAAAAGGAACCCCCATGCAAAATTTGAGACTCCTAGCACTTGTAGTTTCTGAGATTTCGTGATGAGTCAGTGAGTGATTTTCTCTTTTATATATATAGATTGCACGCGTTTGTTATAGTTCGGTTTATGGCCCTAAAAGCGATGTATTAGGGCTCACTTTACGAGCAAGTGTGTTGAAAATACTATTATTTAATAACTTTTTGTAAGTAGGTAAAATGTCCGAATGACCAAAATGTTCAAATAGATAAGATAACAACGCAGAGGTTTTTAATAATTAGAACACTTTAGTTGACGACATTTTTGATTATTTATGATGTTCCTAAATATTTGAATGTAAGTACCTATTGGCTGTTTATATGACGATGACGCTATGTATTTAGGCAGAGTTCAATAGTAGTAGATACGTTATAAATAGCAGTGTATGTAAATGACTACCTCTACTTCAACTAACAAACTATTGACCCTACATAAAAAACCGGATTCTCGTTATCAACAGACCGGACCTTAGAGAGGCGCGTCATTCACAAAAATCTGAACTTCTCTATCTATCTAAACGATAAAAAGCGGCGCGTAAACTTGAATAAATATTTAACTACAAGTTTAGACACACAGTGGTCTGTGGTGGACGGATTAATTACAAACATCAGTCGATTTTCATACAAACGAGGTAACTTTGAAGCCAGGGATTAATCGAACTCTGATCTGATCAAAAACTTACAAAATTTGTTTATATTGGAATTAAAATCGTAGAACAAATTTCATTGAATAGATTATAATTTAATTATAGTCGTTAGTTGTGTAAACAGGAAGTAAATATAAGTTTATTTGCGGAACCTTATAACATTGCGCGTTGCCCGACACGCACTTGACCAGTTCTTAGCTCTTAGAATGCTGACCAGCCCCCCTACTCAAATGGCCAACTTTCTATTCGTTTGAACGCTACGCTTACTTTTAAAGCTTAAATATGAGCAATAGATGATTAAATCACATGTCGCAAACTTATATAAATCACAGACTTCGATATTGTATGGAATTGTCAAGCTTACGGCACGTAATTTTGTAGTTTACTGCTCATTTTAAAGTTTTAATAGTAAGCGTAGCGTTCAAACGAATAGAATGTTGGCCATTTGAGTAGGGGAGGCTGATCAGTTGGGAGTGTATAGCGATCTGGATCTCCACCATTTACAGGCATTTTTTTCAATCCCTGGCGAAGAACCAAGGCTTCAAAGTCACTTCGTTTGTATGGAAATCGAATGGTGTTTCTAATTTAACCGTCCACCACTTGCTAAACTTCAACTTTACGCGCTGCAAGTGGTATTACGAGCAACGCTAATAATTATACAAAGTAGATAACATAAATCTGGGCATTATGCTATAAGTAAACTAGGCATATTTACTCTCGGTTGTTTACGTAATTAAACATCATCATGGAAAGATAATGGTGGTATTATATTATGATAGCAAGATAATACATAGATACGCCGTACCTATGTACCATGGGCAACAGCGTGTCGCTTAACCACTCCTAAGGTTAAAATCGCTTGCACGCTGCGCCGTCACAACCATACGTTTATTTCGTGCGGGGGCGATACGTGCGCACACGAATTTTGTACGCTGTTGCCTGTTCTGAGTAGGGTTACTAGATGACAGGAATTTTCCTGACATGTCAGGAATTTAAAGCATCTGTCAGGAAAACAGGAAAAAACTGTAGTAGTTTAATCATTTTGGTGAGATAAAATTATCAAACGTAACTAAATGAAGAATGTAGATGTAGGTGACAAAATGTCAGGGAATTTACTGAAAAGTCAGGGAAAAAGTCAGGAAGTTATTAAACCTGATAACCCTAGTTCTGTGACACAATAGTAGAAGAGATTTGCCATATGTAGTTGGCGCCTTTTTGTAATGGCTTCGCTTATATTTCAGGGTTATCCCATGCCACCGAAGCGGACATGGCGGGCGTTCGGCACGTGTGCGAGTGCATATCTCGGCGCGCGGCGCACCTCGTGTCCGCGGGCATCGCCACGCTGCTCAACAAAATGAACGAGCCGCGCGTCACAGTCGGCATCGACGGCTCCGTCTACCGATTCCACCCACACTTCCACACCCTCATGTGCGAGAAGATCGCGCAGTTGGTGCGGCCTGGCATTCAGGTATTTGACATAGCCATCATCATCATCATCATATCAGCCGCACGACACCCATTGCTGGGTATAACCTCCCCCAAGGATCTCCACGATGACCGGTCCTGTGCTGCCTGCATCCAGCGGCGCACCGCGACCTTCACCAGATCGTCGGTCCACCTTGTCGAGGGCCTACCCACGGAGCGTCGTCCGGTGCGCGGTCGCCATTCCAGAACCTTTCCGTCCCAACGGCCATCGGTTCTTCTCGCTATGTGTCCAACCCACTGCCACTTCAGCAGAGCAAAGAGCAATCCTTCGAGCGATAACGGTTACTTTAGTTCGCCTGCGGATCTCCTCATTTCTGATTCGATCACGCAGGGAAACGCCGAGCATGGCTCTCTCCATTGCACGCTGGGTGACATTGAGCCTCCTTATGAGACCCATAGTTAGCGATCACGTTTCACTGTCGTAACGTAAGTCCTCACTGGCAACACACACTGGTCATAGACTTTCGTCTTGAGACACTGAGGTAAATCAGACACGAAGATTTTTCGAAGCTTCCCGAATGCTGCCCATCCGAGTTGGATGCGACTAGAGATCTCTTTCTCGAAGTTGGACTTACCTAACTGGTCTGCACATAATGGTCAACAACTTCAAGTGTAGTTAGCGTTCCCAACATGAACTGGAGCGGGCATAACATGGACATACGACATGATTTTCGTCTTATCCATGTTCATCCTGAGACCCACTCTTTGGGAAGCACTGCGGAACGGAGATCATCGAGCATTGTGTTTAGGTCTTCCAAGGTCTCAGCCATAAGAACTATATCATCGGCAAAACGAAGGTGTGTTAGGTACTGGCCATTAATGTATAATGACATAGCAATCAGCCATTTGTAATATGTCCACTGCTGGGGCACAACCATCACAGGACTTCCTTACGGGTTGATAAAGGTGGGCCATAACTAGGGTTACCACATGACAGGAATTTTCCTGACGAGTCAGGAATTTAAGGCATCTGTCAGGAAAACGGAAAATCTGTAGTTGTCAGGGATTTTTGAAATCCCAAAAACTGTAAGTACTTGATGAAAACACATAATTTGTTAATCTTTTGATGAGAAAAAATTAACAAACGTCAACTAAATTAAGAATGTAGATGTAGGTGTACAAAATGTCAGGAAAACCTACTGAAATGTTAGGGAAAAAGTCAGGAAATTTCATTATTAGATCTGATAACCCTAGCCATAACTGACAACGCGGCCCAATGCGAATTATTTGTCTGCCAACGACTGCCAATGCAGCTGGGAACAGCGGGTGCTTTCCGCTTTCGAAGCACGGAGGAGCTAAAACAATACATTTTTGGTCTGTCCCATGGCCGAAACACAGGGAAACTAAAATTCAACAAATTGATAAAGAAACACAAAAAACCAATCACAATGTTAATTTACCTACCTACTAATTAACTTCCTTAAAGGTTCTTTCCACTTTGGAGCAATTTGAAGCTTTCTCACAAAATACACCAGCAAATTGATGAATGACTGTAATGTAACCTAATTAATCACCCTGGCTCATACCATTACTCTGCTCATGTACGTCCTCTTACATAAAGCCGAAAAAGTGACGACAATCATCTGACGCAAATCGCACAACCACCTACGCAAATGAGCCTCGGAAAATTTAAAATTAACTATGTATTGTTTAGAATTTACCATTTGGTTCCATGTCGCTGAATGTAAATGAGTTAATATATTACTGGAACCAACTGTTTTTTTTTTTTCAAATACCTATATTCGGTATCTAAAAGGTTTAGCTAAAATTAAATTACGTACCTAATTTAAAAAAAATCGTTTAGTTATGAAGTTTTAAAATTCTTAAACGTTATAGGTATATGATTACTTAGTTAGATAAATAAAAAAAAAACTATTTAAATTAAACGCATGTTTTAAATATCTTTAAAGTATTACTTGTTAATAATTTTGTAAATAAACTACCCACTACTTTTAAAACATGAAACTATAAATGATACCTTTAAGTATGCTTTTAGCAACTTTAAGAACAGAAATACCACAGATTTAATAATATTAGTTGGAATAAATCTAGTATGCCTATTCATTTTAACAAAATGACCTCAAACTAAATATCAAAGTTCAATGATAAACAGCCGCTACCCATTTGAAGAACCAACCAGAACGTTAATTTAGTTAAATAAATCATTATTTATTTAATGATAACTACCATACCTATGCCTAACGTCTGATAAACGAATAGTTGTATCAAAGACGAGCCCCTGGACTTAAGACGGACTAAGATAATGTTGTTTGTTTAATAATTAAATGGAAACAGGATAGGCATTGAACTTTGCAAAAGACTTTTATCTTTAAATGTTCACCCGGCCATTCGAATTATCTGCTGGTAGGCAGACACGCCTTTTCGTATGTAAATGAAGCAATGACGAAAATTTATTACACACTAGCTAGCAAAAATACAATGATACATAGCCAATGATAAAAATACAAAAAATATTCAGATTTTTAGCAGCATTGTTTCATAGAATTGAGTAGGTATGTACCTATGTTTTTGAAAAATATATTAGCAAACTGTTGAAACGTAAATCTCAACCTTGCTTATTTGTATTTTTAGACAGAACAAAACATGTTTTTGATAAGAAATACGGATTTAACATGTTGCACATTGTACAAGATTAAGGTCCTCTAGCCTAGCTGTTACACAGGTTCCAGTTAAGTTGCAATTAAATCACGTGAAAGTTCGTTACTTTCTTTTAAATAAAACTACAAGTTAGTGCTATCCGGAACCTCTAAACAGGCTCTAAATTATCCATCTTGCTAATATATTTTTTTAGTTTTTGGCGCCATTTTGTCGAGTTCGGTTCGGTGACTATTTTAATTATTCGCAAATTGATTCATAGTGGATATTGTGTCTTAAAATTGGTGCAGTTTTGTGGTACAAGTGTCTACGCAACTGAACAATATGTGGGATAATGGAAATAGGCGCTATCTTGGTTGTGTGAAGCTGAGACTTTTATTGTAGTGGTGACTACCTCGGCAGAACTTACCGAGTTAACTGTCTTGATATACTTGGTGCCAGATG
Organism: Agriphila geniculea; assembly: GCA_943789525.1. Classification (NCBI taxonomy): domain Eukaryota; kingdom Metazoa; phylum Arthropoda; class Insecta; order Lepidoptera; family Crambidae; genus Agriphila; species Agriphila geniculea. The sequence continues at coordinate 12,597,998 of OX038881.1, forward strand.
CTCCAAGCAGCATTGAAATGCGATGGACCCGCATTTTAATGTAAACTGAAACAATCTACCACTGAACTATTCAACACTTGACACTGGCAAAAATTACTCCCTAAAGAGGAGAGTAGATTGCCAAACTAAAAAAAGGGGAAGTTGTTTTTTCGTTTTTGACAGTTCGTCTCTTGTTTCAGTTCGACTTGATGTTGTCGGAGGACGGCAGCGGGCGCGGCGCGGCGCTGGTGGCGGCGGTGGCGTGCCGTCAGCGGTGGCCCGTAGTCTAAGACCCCTCACTTCTCGCCTCCAACGATCTCCATCGAACCAAGGTCTAACGGGCCGGCCGGTCTGGCGCATCTCTCCGCTTGCTCATCCGCGTTACATCGTTAAGTACCAAGTATTAAGCGACCCTGGCTGGTAGCCGAACTGCGCGAGCCTATTCGCCATCGCGCTTATTAAGTTCTCACATAACATTTCCGTAGGTAGGACTGTTTGCAGTGCTAATTTACCTATTATGGTTGCATTGCATATCCGTAATTCGGAAACCCTATTAGATGCTTTAATAGTTTGTTTTAGAAATAAAATTATATTAATCACCTCAATAAATGTTACTAAAATATCTAATGTTCTAGGTTCCACAAAGTGTGACAAATACAAGCATTTGCTTCTTTAGATTTTAGTTTTCAGAAATTAGAGCTATTTTTCGCGTCATCAAAAAAGTGCTATTTTACCTTATAATATTAAGAAAGAGATACCTACTAGTGGAACCTGCCCAGTTTTGGTAGTTACAGAGGTGGTTTATACTATTTATTAAAACACAGCGCGTCCGCTCTCTGTTGAATGTTTTATTGTGCTTTTTGTGAGAATATGAACTTAAGAATTAAGCGATTTCACTGAGATAGGCACACTTAAGTTCGGCGGACACTTAATTGGGTAGAAGAAGCCCTACCATATAATGTATGTAAGTACTTATTTATCTGTCTAGTCAGAAATCGGAGATTTTACGAAACCCCAGCTACTTAATTTCTTGACTTCAACATTTTAACTTTTGTTACTATATCAAGACTGATGTCGAAGAATGTACGATGTGTGTAGCCAGAATTATTTAACAAAAATTGTGTCAGTCGATTAGAAAAGGACACCATCCATACATTTTTAATACGAGTGCCTATCTTAGAAAAATAATTAAATTATCCCCATAGGTTATTTCAGGGAATATTATTATTATTAGCAATAAGTAGTCTTTAAATACGGAGAGATAGCTCGGGTAAAACTGATGTAGCTGACATCATATTAGTTTTAGCTATACTGCCGTGCCGGAAACTCGGAAATGAAAAATATAATACACGTGTTATGTGGACAATATTATATACCTAACTATACTCTATACATTTCTTTAAAATTTTAAACGGTTCATTTAAAATACGGAAATATTTCAGAGATCTAAGAAGAAGAATAAATAGGTATTACTATAATGAATTTATGATTGTGGAGTTAAATGTGTTTATACATATACAATGGCTTGAGTCTCAGTTTAAAAATGAAAATGGTGTATGTGGTAATTTGTTTATCCATATTACTTATATGGTCTGTCTTCATAAAGTCGCTTCAATTTTCAAGTCAGCATGCACCAAGCGCATGCATTGCCTCCAAACCGTGCGCTTTTCTTTTCATCTTTCAAATCAACTTGCGTCAAACGCATGGAATATTGATTGCCTCCAAACCGTGCGCTTTCAATTCAACTCTGACATACAAATTTGACGTTTTTTGAGAAGAAGGGCATGCGGTATTGAGAAATAGGGAATATGATCGCTTTCCCGTTCCCTTTCACTCTTATCTGACGCATGCCTCAATGCGTCACGCTTTTGCATTTGTCTTGCGCTTTATCTTATAAAAAAACTTTAAATTTGTATGGCAGAAAGTAGAACTTGAATGCCCACGTTTTGGGGGCAATCAATCAATATTGCATGCGTTTGACGCAAGTTGACTTGAAAGTAAAAACGACTCGGTGAAGACAGACCAATAGAGTATCAATATTTCGATCATTCCATTTACGATCACGAATACAAGTAAAACCTCAAAACAAAAATGAAATAACTTTCAACTGAAATTATTGAATAGGATTTGAAATATGTACATCGCTAAAATATGGAATTTTAGTAAATACCTATTTAATTCAACAAAAAATCAATTTGGAGACATCATATTTTATTAAGATTAGGATATCTTAAGTGTTTTGATATTTTACTGTGATAGAACCTAGGACTATTTTGTAAAAAAATGTTTTCGTTGCCATTCTAGATTTCACTTTTATTAGTATTTGTATGTGTACCTATGTAATATTATGTTTTATAATATTTTATAGATTTGTTTGGCATTGTTGATCTTAATACAGTATTATAGTGATTTTAAAAGTGAATGGCGAAATACGCTACGTTGCGTATATACGTAGCCCATTCCTCTTTTTTACCCCACTTTAAACTGCAAGGTGCTTTAGTTAGCAGTGCTAACGGCGAGACTTCAAAATTCAAAACGCAAGGCAATAAATTAGCCTACCCCATATTAGTTTAGTACCTTAAAATTTTTACATTTTAATATTATTTCTTTTAATGATATTTTTGATCATTCACCAGATCAAATCAATTGTTTATTTTATATTTATTTGCACAACAAATGAATCATTATAAACGAATTCATACATACATAGTTCCTAGATTATAAATAGGTGCATTTTACTTTAAGTACGTTTTGTGAAATTTGTGTCGCATGTTCTTTTAGTTAGGTGTACCTAAATAATTTGCATTAAGTTTTAGATTTAGACAATATACTTAATTATTATGTTTATATATTTATTTCTTTGAATCATTTTGTTAATATTTACCAACGTGTTATCATCTTATGAATCTGAACTGTTATTAAATAAAATAAAAAATACGAATAAAGTACAAAGTATGTGGATGTGGAAGCCGCGTATAGAGAATCCCAAATAGTAACCGATGTGGTTATTACTGTAACAAAGTTGTTCAAGATATTATGTTTTATTAAAAAATTTGTAAGTAGGTACTTAGTATGCTCCAGGTTAATTTTCTATTATTTTGGTGGTCAATTACTTATAAAGCCCGACCACCGAAGCAGGATTATGGCGATTTATCGATACTGAACTGTCAGTGTTGTGCAACTAAGCGCAAGGTGTCTGTGTTCCACAGGGTTTTTAAGATGATACTTGTTGCATTTTTAGTCGAAACACCCTATACAGTACAGCGCAGGCGATGCTCTGTACTGTACTGGGTTTTCAGACGTATTTAATATAAAAAACCGTTTGCGGTACAGTACAGATTATGTAGCGTCTATATCCCAGGCATTTCTAATATCGCAGCCCAGTTATACAAAAAAAGTTGAATTCGAAACCAATGACGGGCACTGCTGACTTTACCTACATTATGATGAATATCTAAAGACATTAAACTGAATGATATTTTCTCGTAATTACACCTAAATAGTTATTTCTTAACAAAAAAAAAGTACCTACTTACCTCGCTTCAAACTTGAGCAATATTATGTTCTGGATTTCTTCTCGCTACATGGAAAACGTCAGGAAAATTATACATTCCATGCCTATGTGCGGAGCGTCTACCTATAACAAAGGTCAGATCATGTAATAACACTTCCTGCCATGGTGAAATAAAAAAAATAAGGATTTAAGTATCTTAAAACACCACTTTGGAAGGATTTTGAGTTAACAAGAACAGCAGAAAGTTAACACATATCAAAGATAAGTAACTTTAAATATGGATCATATTATGTTAACCAAATAGATCGAGGCCTGGAGCTTTGTTTTCATATTCTCGTTAACATAACATCCTTACGATCATGTACAGAGTTCTTTTTATTAAAATGTGATTTTAATAAAATGCTATCAATAATTTTGTAAGTAGATAGTTATTTTATAAGGAAAATTATGTTGAAACAGATTAGAAAAAGATGTTTGTAGCTAGCTCCATCTGTGTATGAGCTGATAGCAATGTTACTTATTTAAAAATAAATTTATTTGAATAACTTATTGATTTCTATTTAATCTCCTCAACTCTACTAGAATAATTTTCATAATGAGCTAACAATATTCGGCAGTCTTTCAGTTTAGAGCAGTTTAAAGCTTTTGTAAAACTAATAATTGCTCAAAGAGAGTAGAGAGAAGTATAACTGTATAATTATGTAGCATTTTTTTTATTATGCACTTACTCTAGTATTCAATAATACTTCATTTAACTTAGTATTGTATCATCATAAAAAATAAAATGTGCCGATTAGAAACTACATATCTACATTTTAAAAAGCCCCCTAGCCATAGAGTACTAGCATGAACACCGAAACGCGATATTTATCTCGTTTAAATATCAAAAGGCAATGGATTTTGATGACAGTTGAGTGTCGATAAAACGCGATAATATCATTGTTTTGGTGGTTATGCTAGAGGGGCAGATGTATCATTTAGTGATCTTATTTTCTGCATAACACAAAGACGATATTCAAATTAGACTCTTTATTGTCCCAATTTACAATAGTGCAGATAAAATTATTGGTCGTTACAAAAAGCAGTTTTTAGGAAAGTGTATTTTAAAAACAAATTAATTATAATCTCGCAACTTTCGGTGATCAATATAAAAACTCATACTTATATAATAAATCATGTAATAGGTACATACACAGTTTTCTAAAAATAGTGCGCGTATTTCTTTACTAAAACAAAAAGATTACTCAGTCATCAGAAAACAAAAAGATTACTCAGTCATCAGAATACAATTAAAGACAATTCACAAAACATCAAGACCGCTATTGTGATTGTCGATTGTCGATTCAAATATGCACCTATCGTAGTTAGTATTCTCAGCAGGTAAGTATTATTATCGGAATTTGTGAAACAGACTATACGATTTTGATACGATTCGGTTTATCTTTACTTGTCATATTATTGGTAACCTTACACCTAACCTTTTATTAAAATAATCACTTGTAAAATACAACAAATAGTTTTCCACGCGTAGGTTACGAAAGAAATTGGTAATTTATTAATGACAATTAATATAATAATCAAGTTATTTTTAAATAACGATTTAAGACGTATGACAACTGTCAAAAACTGTTCACTATAGGACAAGTATGAATAAACAGAGCATCTTTTTAATACTTATGTTTTAATATGTTTCTTTTTCCGACTTTCCGAAAAAGAAAAAAGATTTCATATTTAGACAACTGTACGGAAAGTCAATTTTCTTTCGTCTTTTTCGGAAAAGTCTTAGACTAAACGTTGTTGTTTATGATGTTAGTAATCTACTCCTGCGAGGTTGTTGGTCTTTTACAAATAACCCTGTATGCATTTACCCATTTACCCTCTATATTTTCTCAACAATAGGGAAGTTTCCAATTTTTTTGTGATTCTAAAATTTAATTTTAATAATTATATTCACATAAGTAACAGTAAAGAAACAACGAAAACAAACGTTCAAAGTTTTAATGACTTGCTTCTTTCATAATTTTTTACGGAATTTGTAACGTCACAAGTCTTCTTTCATTTTTTTTGAGATTTTTAAAACCTGTTTTCATATATTATACAATTAAACGCTTATGCTTAAAATATTTATGATTTTATTCCTCAAAATTCGACTTAAGGAAACTTCCTTGATACATACATCTTTTTACTAATATTAAGTTAAACTGCGTTTTAAATTATACACACAGCAGCATGACGCGACAATTTATCCTCGTTTTGAAATACCCTAAGTAATTTTGAACTTTATTCTCTTTATTACTAAGTTCAAATCCTATTCAATAAATTTTACATTTTGTGGCAACCTGCTGTGTTGCTGTAAAACATTACGACGCGTTTTACAACATTGTAAAAGGCGTTCAAACTATTATGAATGTATGTGTATCATATGACATGAGATTGAGAAATGGGAATATAATATCTAATATTCATCATCGCACTGTAAAGTAATCCTTGTCATACCACTACGTCTGCCGTGCGCGTGCGTTCGCCGACAGTAGATCTAACAACAAGAAATATCTGCACTTACATGTAAGAACATTAACTATGAATTTTCAACATTAAGGTGAATACCCCACTGAAAGTGGCGCCCTCAGAGGTTTTTATTTAATAAGTTGTTAATAGAAAATGATTTTCAAAAACAAATTCGTGGAATTTTTAGGAGTCATATCTAGTATTTTCAAAAGGTATCACTACATTCCCTCTTAGTCATTCGTAGAAGTAGATACCAAATGTGTTAAAAACGGCCACTTTTAGCAGTTTTGCTATCTACTTCTAGCAGTTACTATGAGGGAATGAAACGATACCGTTTAAAAATACTAGACTATGGGCCCTAAAAATTCCACGAGAAGTTTTATTAAAATTGTGTATTAGAATTACAATATTAAATAAAATTCACCGCGCCATCCACCACTTTCGGTCAGGTAAACCCCTTAAGGCTGCGCAGTCTGCACACTAGCGCCGCCATTAGAAAAAAAAATCATAGTGCTTAAATAAAGACAAATTTGTAAATTATCTCTCTGGAGTGCACTTCGCTTTGTGGTACTTTTTATCACTTAAGCAATATTTTCTAGCCTGTCGTTTAGTTTAACGGACTTTTATTGTTAAAAGTGGCCACTTTTCGCAATAAAAGTCCATATAACAAGGGATAAAAAGTTTAAGGGATAAAAAGTACCGCAAAGCTTGTTCGCGGTGCACTCCAGAGAGATAATTCATAATTTCTTTTTTATTTAAACACTATGATTTTATTTCCAATGGCGGCGCTAGTGTGCAGACTGCACGCTCTTAAGTAAGGCTAAGATAACCAAAATAACATTTACTGCCTATTTTACTCTAGCATTATTATTGGCCGGATATAAGGTATAATTTTTTTTTAACAGATAAAGTAAGCACACAAGCTCAAAATAAGCATCATAAAGACGATCTCATCTCAACGTCAACATGGTCTGAGACGTGCCGTCGTGTGTACCACAGTGATAGCTTAATATTGCACAGCGTGGGGTGCCTATTTCCTACGCACGAAATGAGTATAAAAGATACTCAAATTAAAAGCAACCTAAAAAAGCGAAATTCGGATTGATCATACAATTGTTACTTATCGTGTAAAACAACAAAAAGAATGTTGAGAATTAACCAACAAATCTAATAGAGAGAAACTTAACGAAAAGGAAAGTAAGTAATAATAATAGAAATAACAATTAAAGATTTTTAAAATTTAGGTTTTTTGCATTCACAATGCTATTTTTCAAGAAAAGTATTAGAACTGTCTATCTATAATATAGAGCAGGGGTCTCTAAACTACGGCCCACGGGCCAGCTCCGGCCCGCGAGCACCAACAATCCGGCCCGCGAAAGCGGGTTGGATCGTACCAACTACTGTAATTTATAGTATGTTGTTACGATTAGCCAGCTGGGCCCTGGCCCTTGGGACTTCGTGGAGAACTTAGTCTGGCCCTTAGGTTAAAGTTTGGCGACCCACGATATAAAGTATTATAGAGTTTATATCTAGTATTTTTCTTATGTCTTTCATAAGAAAAATACATACTCCTCAAGTCGATAGACTATACTATACTGTCTGAGGAGTATGTATTTTTCTAGTATATTTTATCTTAACAATTTAACTCAGTTTGTCATGAGATTTATTCTGTTATATTTCTAAGACAATGAGAATCAATAGATCACAATCAAGCACAAATAATCTTATTCAGTCACAATTATTAACAATAATTACTTACTCGGATGTTTTTTTTATTCGTGTATAAGCCGTAACATAAATACACTTTTTCTATTTCCACAGAGTGGCTATTTCTAAGATATTAGACATGTACATCTAATGCTGAAATTACATGGTTCATTCCACCAAATTGATTCACTTGGCTGAAAGGTGCAGAAATTCAACATGATTCAATTTGGTCTATTCATACAAATTAAAAGGCAGAAGTGAACCATGTAATTTCAGCATAATGTAATATAGCAGAATTATACATAGCACAGATAATGACAGGTCCTTCAATAATTATTTTCCACATTACGAAAAGTTTGAAACATTCAAGTGGATGAAGGTGCTGTGGATTTACTGAAAGTGATGATCCAATCTATAGTATAAGTTTGGCTGACCAACTTTATAATACTACTGTCATCAAGAAGGAATATTTGATATTATCTTACAAAAGAAATTTGTATGAGTCAAAGGTTGTTTAAAAGCATATTAACAAACTCTCTGGTCCAGTCATTTATAAAAGTAATTTTAAATATTTTATTTTATAACTCTAATCATATACCACAAAAAGATCAATTACAAATTAACTTTAAACTCTGCAAGCACATTCAGGTGTTGTTCGAGTAGGTTTTTTAGGTGAAGTCAATCTTTTAGAAGTGCTGGTGCCATATTGAATTCCAGATCCTATCCTCTCTGGATCCAACTCCCCAGCTTCAATTTTAGCTAGGATTGTCTTAGAACATTTTAGAAATGCCTCTTCTACATTTTCCCCAGTCTTTGCACTGGTTTCTAGAAACATTAACTCTGTAAATCAAAGGATACAATTAATAACTTTACTATAGTTTAAACACAACTTCAATTAAAGATAAAGAAAACAAAATTTGAATTTAGGTACGTACCATTTTCTTGAGCAAACTGGCTAGCTTCAGTAAACGTTACTTCTCTTGATTCCTCTAAATCTTTTTTATTACCAACAAGTAATATAATGATGTTGGGGCTGGCGAGTGTTCTGGCATCTCTAAGCCAATTGGAAAGGGCATTGAAAGAGTCACGTGAGGTTGTATCATAGACAAGAAGAGCTCCTGCAGCACCTCTATAATAGGAGCGAGTGACAGAGCGAAATCTTTCTTGACCAGCAGTATCCCATATCTGTAACTTTGTTGATTTACCTCCAATATTAACAATTTTAGAACCGAATTCCACTCCTATTGTGTGGCATCTGTCTTCTTTAACTAAAAATTCAGACATGAAAATCAATTTAATGATTATGAAGAGATTGAATAGTCATCACTCCTATTAGGATGACCAATAGGGTTGGCATGACTAAATCAAGTGTTTTTTTTTAATAAAAATCAATGACAAAATCAGATTACTTTTTTCTTTTCTATCTGTATGAAAAAATAAAATTCTGAATTTTAGATAATGGATGTCCATACAAATGTATGTTAAAATTAAAGTTTGTGTTAGAATTACTGCAAAATAAATACTGTTTTGCTTTTCTAATTAAAACTGCCAAATCATTCGTCCTTATATCTTCCACCAGGCATTTTTAACTATTTTACTGATCTTACTTGTGCTTCTTCCAAATTAAAGTGTAAAAGATAAACGCATTGTGGTTTCATACACTATTTATAGTGGATTTTAAAAGCTCAAGCTAAAAAATCTAAAAATATTTTTTTTTTGCAAATAATCAGATTTTTATTAGTTCCAAATTCACTCACTACTGCCATAGTAGAATCTATTGCTCTCAGCGCCAATATGGCGATTTTCAAATCGACACAAAAATCCAGCATACTTGTATAAGGCTGGCCACCAGTGGCGAGGGGTGAAATTATGGCGAAGGTAAGCCGCACTAGAATAATGCTATGATCTGCATAGTGGATCAGTGGGGTGGGATTTCTAAAAGGTAAGCCGATGGGAATCGGCTTGTATGGCCACTGCTGGCCACACACAGACGGAATCCCAATTCGGAATTCCGAACAAAATTTCGACAATGTATGAAGATTCTATACGGAAAAATCCTGCATGTGTGTGGCAGCCCATAGATTTTGTATGCAGTTGCTGCGTTCGGAATCACGTATGTACGGAATTCCGTGATGGGATTCCGTCTGTGTGGGGCCAGCCTAATGGACGTCAGTGTCCCCAGTCCCCTGATTTTGTAATTTTGTTGCAATCAACTCTGACAGAAGTCGCAGTTACTTTGCTGCTTTAGTAAGAACAAATGTGACATGACAACCATCTTAAGCAGCAACGTTCCTGCGGTTTCAATCGAATTCAATTGAGAATTGTTAGCAACAGAGTTATGTAATCAGGGGGCAGGTGACGGCGGGGGCGCGGTATGAACAAGCGGGCCGGGATGATAACGGCATTGATGAAATGAACGCGTAGTACAACTAACTAGTACAGCTGTAATGCCAAATTTGTTTCGATACTCACATTTGTTACCAATAAAGTTGTTCAGAAGACTTGATTTACCAGTACCAGCACTTCCGATTACAAGGAATTTAAACAGATATTCTGAAATAATTGCATATTTCCTTACATAAACTTTTTCATCGACCATTATTCACCTCACCAAACAATAATACAAGAGGGTAAATTCTTACTTACCATATGATTCGGACATAGTTAAAGTGAGTTTAACGCCCCAACGACACAATAAATAATGAAATATGATCTAAAATACTTTAGCATGAAATTTTACTGAAAACATTTAGGAGTTTTCCATTTATTAGCTGATTTTGTTTGGTTGATTGATTGAAAAAACATCTCTTTGTACTGACAGTGGATGAATTCCAACAGACTAATCGCTGAGCCATCGATTGCCATGTTTGCCATAGAGTACATTTATCCATTGACAGTTTGACACCTAAACCAAGCTTACAATTTCCTTGCCAACCAACTAAAACCTACTACTACTACTTTACAATGTAAAATAGCCATAAAAATAACTTTGATAAATAGCCTAGCCTAATGGGCTGTTTACATGGGTCAAGCTATTCAGTAGTAAAGTAACTAAATGGGCAACTTAATTTTTAGTAAAGTAACTTTTGATTAGCGGCCTCTCGCGATTTCATCCGCGTGGACCCCAGGGAACCTTTGACCAGGATAAAAAAGTATCCTGTGTTTTAATCCAGGTTATAAGCTATCTGTGTACCAAATTCCATTCAAATCCGTCGAGCCGTTTAGGCGTGAAGAGGTAACAAACACAATACACATACAAACGGAAACTTTCGCATCTAGACTATTATTAGATAGTAGGATTGGTAGGAAAAGACATGTTTGGTGTTAAGAATGAAATACTTGTTGATTTATATACTAAAATAACACTATAGTGTTATATTTAGTTTTTTCCATACCTTTACGTTTACCATGATTATGGCACAGTTTTGGCATGTTCAAGATGCACAATTTTATTTCTCAACATCTGATTTTGTCTTTTTAATTTTTGCCATAACTTAAAAGAATATCCTTTCAGAAACTAGAGACTTACTTAATTTTATATTTATTTAAGAAATCATAAATTGAAAATTTCAATGAAATGTTTATGGCAAGAAGTCATTAAATTTGTTTCTTAGCTTTAAAAAATACGTTTTGTGCTAAGAAATTATTTTTTGTTGATTTGAATACATAGTAAAAATAAAACACTATTATTCTGCATTAATTTTTATTCATATTTATTGTATTTACCATGATTATGCCATGTTCAAGATTGAAAAGTTCATTAATTGATTTTTCATAATTTGGTTTTGGTCACTTAATGAGTTCTTGCAATAAGCCGACGATATACATATTTGTAAATATCGTTCTATTTGATAAAGCTGATAAGTTTTTTGCGCCCGTTTTTCTTGTCAGCTAAAAGACGTCATAATGGGTGGTAGGGTAAAAAAAATAATTGACGATTTAAAAACGCTCATTATGTGAGCTTATTTGAATAAACAACTTTTCATTTCATTTTTAGGATGAGTGCTTTTCGAGATATTGCTGTTTTAAGTTTGACAGATGACAGCTGTTAAATTTAAAACAGCAATGTCACGAAATGTACTCTCGAAAATGACGAACGGTGGCTTTTTCGCCAACATAAAAGGCGATGACAGACTGTATGAACTAAATACTCTTTAAGCTGTGATTATACGTCCAATATACCCGAAAAGTCTCGAATTAAGTCGATTCCCGATTTAATCCAGACTACGGTCCATATTTCCCGAAATCGGAAGAAATCCCGCAAATCGGCAGCAAGTAGCAAGTACAGCGCGCAGCCACACCCAGTGGGGGGGCACGCGGTGCGAGAGCGGGCGGCGCGGTTACGTCCAAAAAATAGACTAGTCACTAGATTCTCGCCCAATTGCACTAAACTTAGGGATCGTCTAAGTCTTTTCCTAACTACAACACGACCAAATTAAAACGGTGTCATAGACTTAGCCGTCATGTAGCTGTCATTCACCTAGTTATCTTGGGCGAGTTATAGATAAGAAAAGACTTAGGCGATTCTTAAGTTTAGTGCTTTTGCACCTCTATTTACTTAATCACTTGCCCACTTAATGGCCAACTTACTACTTAATTGGCTGTTTACACGCGAAAATTTAGTTTGGCCGACAAATTAATGCTCAATTCTGTTGAGTGATATCTCATATCTATCACCCAAAAATATCGATATATCTAAAAACATAATATCGATATTCTTCCGACATCCCTACATAAAAAAATCATAATGTTTTTAGCCTCACTGACATGAAAAAAATATTTTTACGCAGGTCAATGTTATAACCTTCACGTGAAGAAGATATTTTTATTAAATTGAGAGAAATAAACCAAACCAACTACAAAATGAGCCACAACAAACAAGCAGTGGTAAAAATTTAAAATTTGAAGAAACTTACTTTTTTTTTGTACTTACCTACGGATGAAAATAAACAAATTATTTATTTTTAATGATGTAGGTACTTTTCTTATATTTACAGAAAAAAATTAAATCCCTTTGTTATTTAACTCTTGGAGGTTCTGTGGCATACCAGTGTATTTACTTCAAGAAAGATTTCAATGGATACTATGACAAAGTTTTACAACCTGCAAGCCAGTACTTGAATCCGGAATGGGCTCATAGGCTTGGTGTAACTGCACTTAAATATGGGTTATTCCCTAATGAATGCTACGAGGATCCTAACATTTTGGTAAATTAAATATTATCTATTTGTGATCCATTTTTAGTACCCATTATTATTATTATATTATATTGAGAAAAAATAACTATTTATGTAAAACATTACAGGAAACAAAATTTCTTGACCATAATTTGAGCAATCCATTGGGAATAGCAGCTGGCTTTGATAAACATGGGGATGCTGTAATAGGTCTCAGAAATATTGGGTTCTCAGTAGTAGAAATAGGTTCAATAACACCTGAAGCTCAGGAAGGAAATCCAAAACCACGTGTTTTCCGACTACCAGAAGATAAAGCAGTTATAAACAGATATGGCTTCAACAGTGAAGGTCATGAAGAAGTTTATAAAAAAATACATAATATAGATAAAGCTGTATTGTCTAAGGGATTACTAGGAATAAATTTAGGCAAAAACAAATTATCTCAAAATGCTATTGATGATTACGTCCAAGGAATTAACAAATTTTGGAGTATTGCAGATTATTTTGTAATAAACATCAGCAGGTACCTTCTTTCTATCCTTATCATTTCTTTTCAACATGACTTTTTGTTAATCATTTGACATTACTGTTGTGTTATTTTATTACAGTCCTAACACTCCGGGTTTAAGATCACTACAAAATAAAGAAGATTTGAGAGCCCTTCTCACAGAATTGAATAAAGCAAGAAATGCTTTGCCTGTTGACAAGAATCTACCTATATTGTTGAAGTTAGCTCCAGATCTTACCACAGAAGAAATGAAAGATATTGTATCAGTTATTATGAAAAAGGAGTGTAAAGTGGATGGTCTTATTATTTCCAACACAACTGTGGACAGGTCTTCTCTTGTAAACAAAGAATTTTCTAATGAAGCTGGTGGTCTTAGTGGAAAACCTCTGACTAATAAATCAACTGAGATGATTAAACAAATGTACAAATTAACTAAAGGTAACAATTATGTACTGCTTTTTATGTAATAATTTTTATAATGTGCAAAGGCCATAAAAAATCTATAATAATAAAAACAAAGTTAATCTTTTAACTTTTTACAAAAATAAATTACCTACCTACCTATCTGTGATAAAATAAGGAAAATGTAAGAGAAAAATGTTAACAATATTTATATAGTAAAAAACAAATTCTAAAAATACTTTTAACTTTAACTTGCAGGTCAAATACCTATTGTAGGTGTTGGAGGTGTTTTTAGTGGTCAAGATGCATATGAAAAAATCTTAGCTGGTGCCAGTGTCATACAAATATACACAGCCTTAATATACCATGGGCCTCCTGTTGTTACCAAAATTAAAAAAGAATTAGCTGAACTACTTCAAAATAATGGATATAGAAATGTAAATGAAGCAGTTGGGAAAGGGGTACATTGATAAATATTTGACACATGTCAACAACAAATCTATTATATTATTTTTATTACTAGGTAATAACAAAATAAATAAATATTAAATTGTTATATATTTTTTCAATTATATGACTCCTCAAACTCAAGTTGTTTCTTTCACTTCTGGATTTCCTGAAAGGGTAATAAATAATTTATATCATAGAATTGTAATGCTTTTTATTTGATTTTACATTTATTCGTTCATACTACCTTTTATATTACATTTTGGAAGTTGAGATTTCAGATAATTTTTACACTCGTCAAGGTTTTTTACACTATGTAGATCAAACAGTATTAACATCTGCAGTTTACTGAGTACTTTTATGTCTTTAACTCCAACATCTGTTACATTTGGACATTTTGAAACTTGTACATGGAGAAGTGTGTCTTTTCCATGGGAAAGTCCTTTCATAGCTCTGTCATCTATATACTTATCATTGTGCAAAGTTACCCTTTGTAACATATTACACCCTCCTAAAAAAATTTAATTATTAATTATGAGAACAAGAAATATTTCATTAGGCACCTACTATCCCCATCAATTGGTAATGTGCCTGGCGGCCATGATTTTAACCTCAAATGAAAAACAATTGTAAAATTTTTATATACCTAGACCCTATCTTATTGAAAATAATAATTCAATAATTAATATATTAGATTACCTATTAGAATTTTCTTGTTTCATGACATTTTTAGTTGCAGATCATGTCAACGTGGATGTTAATGTGACAAGGTTCCAGCGCATTACCAATTGACGGGATTATAGTGACAAAAATATTACTTAAATGAGGGAATCCATAATGAGAGATGGAAGAGTCGGTTCCATCAATTTCAATCAACTTGGGTACACCTTGATCTTCTGGAGGTAAACTATTATAATCTGCTAACGTCTTTCCATCAGCCCAGACAACTTTGCCACCGTTACGAAGAACCCATTCGGCACAGGCTCGGTCGGGACCTACTTGTTCAATTCGCTGTGGGTCTGGCTTATTGAACATCATGTTCACGTATTCCCAGAATGCTCGTGTTTGATTGAATCGTGGCCATATTTTCTGCCCTAAAGGTGCAGGATTCTGTAAATAATAAAGATCACGTTACTCTCCAGATCCGGGCAGACTTATTGTATTGTACTATTATTTATTTGTAACTATCTCTAGTTATATCTAGTGTAAGTCTTATCAGACTTACACATAATGTTAAAATTACAGACATGGTGTCATAGAATAACACTTAGATTTCCCTTTTTTTCCACAACAGTTGCCTATACATAAAAATATCTAAATTGACTAGAGAATTTGGGTACATAAGTATTAAAAAAAATAGTCAACAAAATAAAAGATTGATTGACTGACCAAAACTTAGGCCGGCCACACACAGACGTAATCACGCAACGGAATCTCGCAACGGAATCACGCAACGTGATTCCGTACGTACCACCACACACAGACGTTTTTTTTCGTTCGGAATCACGGCTCAGTCAGGCGCCAGACTTTGATGAGTAAACATTGAGCGAAGATGAATTATTTTGACTTTTAATGAATAATTGAATATGAATAATTATAGACTATTTATTATTTATATCACGCTTAGGTCAATTCAATTGTTTTCCGTTTTTTTTTCGGTAAAATAGAACTTATAACTTAAGCCGGGTCCATAGCTCGTGTTTTGCTCTATTTATTTATTTATTTATTAGGCACAGAAACAAAATACAATCAACTCTAATAAAGTTGATTACTACTAAATACTAAAATACACTCTACACAATCAACAAAAAGATCTACACAAAACATTGTTTCGCGAAACATTTTCGTGTAGAGAAACAATGTTTCTGCTTTTCATGCCCGGTGGAAAACACGTACACAAAACATTTTGCGCGGGTCAAGGGGCAGGGTATTGTCATAGGCCAGCCGCACACACGCAATAATATTGGCAACAATAATATTGAACAATATGATTTAACACTGAGGCTAACCACACACACGCAGTATTATTGGCAATAATTTGCATATTGACAATAATGTTGTGTGTTTGTGGGCGGTATTGACGATTATGTCAGAATTAAATCATATTGTTCAATATTATTATTGTCAATATTATTGCGTGTGTGCGGCTGGCCTGACATAATCCTCAATATCGCAAACACACAATATTATTGTCGATATGCAAATTATTGCCAATAATATTGCATGTGTGTGGCTGGCCTAAGGCCAGCCGCATACCCGCAATAATATTGGCAATAATAATATTGAACAATACGATTTAATACTGACATAATTGTCATACCGCCCGCAAACACACAATATTATTGTCAATATGCAAATTATTGCCAATAATATGGCGTGTGTACGGTTAGCCTCGGTCTGTGGTCATAATATGGGCGCATTCTGCCAGACAAGCCGCTAGGTCATCGATCCGACCTGACCGAATATTTTAATGAGCGGTTTTCTGCCAGCAGAGAATTTTAGTATAATTTTATGTCGATA